>JAQGBT010000568.1:0-48276 GCA_034698585.1 Disparrhopalites patrizii
CCTTACTCTCTCTCCCTCTCTCTCTCTCTCTCTCTCTCTGATTTCCTTTATTTCTCTCTCTCTCTCTCTGTAGTTCCCGTGTTTATCTTGCTCTGTCGTCTCTCTTTTGTCTCTCGCTCTCTTTTGTTTCTCGCTCGCTTGTCTCTCTTTTGTTTCTCGCTTTCCCGTTTCTCTGGAAACCAAGAGCGCGAGAGTGAAGGAGTGAGGAAGTAAGAGCAAGAGAGTAAGGGGGAAGCAAGAGAGAGACATTAAGGATCTAGGCAGAGCGAGACACTCGAACAAATTATTCTGGAAGACGTAGTCAATTCGGAAGTAGAATCGGGATGAACTTCCCTTTCTCATTTTTGAATCCACACAATTGTCGCCTTATTATTAATCCCAACTCTGTCGTGATTGAATCCTTTCCATAATCCGGTTTGAAAATCGTGAGGAGAATTAAAGAACCAAACCTGTAGATTTAAATGCCTATGGAGGATTTTAATAACCCTTTCATAACGTTTTCGGTTCATTTACAAATGGCTAATATTACGCATGCGCGGTGTGATCACCTACATAAACTTGTAGTTACATGCATGTATGTGTAACTACAAGTTTCTAAATTACTAATCCTTAATGCACAATCCAAATGTCAATACAAACCCTTTTACTTAACCACCAACAGACCAATACCTCGCCTTTCTGTTATTTAAGTCCACAAAGGATGCGGACATTTTAGTTCCATTGGCACAGTCGAATGCATTGCTAATTAATCCCTATTGCCCTATTCAACCACTGACTCCAATCGTGTTGTTAAGGAAAAATGCAGTGCATTGTTCACTCATCGCCCGCATGAAACAAATGTCTCACTTGAAGCATTAGCTTAATGTAACCTTCCCAAAAGGTTTACACATGGCCCCATGGGGTATGATTTAGAAGGTTTTTGTTTTGTACGGAAACTTCTATAAAACATTTGGCACCTTCCTTGCCAGTAAACAATGATTTGCATTTGGGCGCTTCCTCTTTCACCGAGATCCGCAGGTTTTGTTTTTCTGTGTTTAACCATCATTACGGGGATGTGGATTTAGATAATCCGGCGAACACCCTTAATTTCTGAGATGATGCAATGGTAATTAGACATCCGGCAAGGAGCGCCTTGAGACGGTTTTTAGTACACCAAAAGAAAAATATTGTTTCCTCAAGAAATTGCAATATGCAAATAATTCTGTCGGAAAGAGGCCTTTTTAACCAAGATTTTGCTTTTTACATGCATTTCATTTGAGGTGGACAATGGACACCGTGACGTTTGTAACGAAAAGACAATAGAGATGGTGCTCTTCTTTGAGACAATCACAACATTCGTCACGGCTAGTTCCTTGTACATATGTATATTTATGTGTACAACATACATACCTAAATATATTAAGTATATACATACATACATTATTATATACATACATCATGTTTACAGCAGGAAGCAAAACTGAATGGTTCACAAACTACATAAGCGTATATATGTATGTATATATGAGATGATGTGGGATTTGTGATGATTCCACTTGCACTGAATGCTCACTCTCCGGATGGAGTCTGCTCTTTCTGCATCTCTTATTTTTATAGTCTTCTAACTGGTGCAGCTCATCTTCATCTTCTTGATATTACTTATTTATCGCTACACACATACTTTTTTCTCTTGGTACTCTGGGTACATTTTCTCCCTCTCAACCATTGCATTTCATTTAAATACTACAACAAACTCTGCTTTTCCATCTATAAATTTTGTTTTTGCAGTCCTTGGCACAGAGAGAAAAAAAAAGGGTTTTCAAAGACCGTAAAGATGGATAAACACTTGAAAACATTTTTATGAAAAAGACGAGAAAGATGTCAACATGCTCCTTTTTTTTGTCTGTATACTCTCACTCCTGACTACCTTGGTGGTAGTGTGTTTAGCTCGTACCTCAGACCATAGGATACATATATGTTGGTATGTGGTGTGGTACAGAATGAAAGAGAGAGTAAGATAATGGGAAGATCTACCCGTGAGAGGAGATGATAAAAAAAAAAAACTACCGAAGAGAGTGCATACATATGAGCGTGAAATTATTATAAGAGTATAATTGAAGGAATTTACTATTGCTCACTTAATGGGATTGTCTCCTGCCAGAGAATTCTTTTTAGGGAATTAACAAAGTTAAATGAAGACCTGATTGCGTGAGGCTCATTTTGGTGCAAGAGGAAATTTTTTTTTAAACCAGAAAGAAGTCATCTGTGCGGATCTGTGATCTGTATTCTGTATACATACAACAATAACAAGTCAAACAAAAAAAAAACAAATCACCGACACAGTTTACATCTTTTGATATACTCGCATCCGCTGGATCTCCGTTCAAAAATTGGATTCTCCCACGTCGAATACTAAAATGTAGTCACTAATCACTCTTCTTAACATAATCAAAAGAGGTATCATGCACTTTCTCTGTCGCAAAAAAAAAAAAATAATTATGAGCTCTTCTTCGTGGTACTAAGATTTGAGGGACATCATCCACAATATTTCCTCGTAGTAATGACGACGACCTGATAGCATGAATGAGGTGAAATCAGGAGGTGAAATTAAATCTTTGTCACACACTTACATGATTTATATACGTCGTATGTGATAATCACGGAGCAATTAAGTCCTATTAAAGTATCATACCCTGACAAATCCAAAAATTCTCATGATTTGTCTCCATTTGACCTGCCTTCATGCCCTTCTCGTCCTCACCAGGCACATATACATACGTAGGCTGAGAAGATAAGAGAGGAAAAAAACAGTAATTATAATACAAAAGTCTTTCAATTTTACAGAGTGAAAGACAGTCGTGCAAAGCTTTAGGACGGATTTAAAAAACATATATTGGCTTACTTTAATGAAATAGCTAATTACACAGGGAGTTGGAAATGGTTAGGCTAATGAAATTTGTATAAAGGTCACAGGGAACAGTCAAAATAAAATACTTATGAGAAGCAGAGCCGATCGAATTGGTGTGGGATAGGCACTCGAGGTCAAATTGCTTTGTATACTGAATCAAAATTTTAAGGAATTGCGGTTTGATTCAATCTTAAATGGTTTCTTGTTCGTAGGAGCCATTTGGGAGGGATGTAAAACTCTTTCCAACAACCCTTTTCCCCCCTTCGAAAAACGAGAAGAATGGGAGGAAGGAAGAGAGAAAGTTTTCCCATGTCAATGACAGCTCAAAGTGAAGCCCTTTAGAACACCCCAAAAAGCTTTCCTTATACAAGCATACATCCTTTTTTGTTTTTCTACTTTATACACCAACATTAATCCTTTACTCGTCTCCATTCATTCACACGTCGTTATTGGGTTCCTTTTTTCTTACTGCCTTCATCCCAGTTTTACTGTAGTAGTGATTAGGATGTTCACGGGAATAAATGTTTGTACTCGATGAGCAAACTAGCATTAAGTAAGCGTAGAAGAACAAGCCCAAATTACTGTGAATACAATGTACAGATTGTTGTAGGTACAGATTCAGGAAGCGGCCACTAATCGTATTTTATTTGACTTGAAAAAGTTACTTTTTCATTGTTTTCATTCGCCTATAGGTATGCCTATGATACCCCTTCGCGCTTTAACCGTCGTGCTTTGCACAGACTGGAAGGACACATTATTTCTGGTTTCCATTTGAGCTCTGTGATTTTGAGCCTTGTAATGGAAACTGCGAATAGCGGACAAGTACAACTTTTCTGTGCTACCCTGTACATGTTCTGTACTACTGCCGTACTAATTAAGCAACAAAAAAAGGTCCAAACGGCCCTTTAGTGGCAAATTGTTCTTGCGAATTCCTTCTTTGCTGTAAACTCGACATGATTGGGTAGGAAGAAAGGGCGAAATCGAAACTACAAGCGGATGTGTGGGAGGGAAAGAAGATCTGCAAAAGTAGGAGTTGAGCAAGTTAAAAAAAAAATCGGAACGGTAGGGAGACATTTCGCGTGCCATGGACGCATTTATAACAGCGTAACATGATTAAGCTCATGTATTCATTATTATTTTCAAAATAATGTCTTGAGTGTAAAATAATCTAATGACTTCATTGTCGTTATTCCCACAGTCTCTGAGAGGTAATATTTAATAAAGGGACGGGATTAAATAAATATCCATAATTAATGGCCCGTAATGACAGTCTTTCACGTACTTTACCCTCAATGCAAATATTTGTTCAATTCGACCTGGTGTCCCTTTGTCATTAGAAATATTGTGTGAATATACGAGTTAGTTCTGGGAAAACAGTTACTATCATATACTTTCACAGACGAGCATTTTTTTTTTAAAGTAATCTTTCATCTCATAAGCTATCAGATTAATTATACTCAACCCGTTTCGTCTTCACCAGGGAAGATGCTCTCGACAAAATGGTAGGAGCTCGTTTGAGCTTTCAATGCCTCAAGAGAGAGACAGAGAGAGAGATAAAGAAAGAACACTGACCCCCTTTGAGGCTCCTCTACCTCCTTTGAGGATCATCTTTATTTTTAATAATTTTTTTTTTATTATGAATCAAGTTAGCTCTCTTAGGGCCTTTTTTAACTCATTACATATATATAAGAAAATAAGAATTAAGGAGCGTTACATTAACTCTGCAATATACACTTCAACTTCACACCTAATATTTTGCAGTATCCATACGTGTGCGATTGGCAGCCCAGACGGAATTAGCCCTTCCCATAGCATTGGTGTGCACACATCTGGGGAGATGCTTTGGTTTCACGCATTACAAGAAGAAAGTGTACGTGCATATCTATGAAATGCAAATATGTGGTAACAATGTAAACAAAGCAAATAAAGAACTGTCATAATCAAAATCACATTCTTGTACCCATCATTTTCAGTAACAGATGCAGAAAAAAACATCCCTGACAGGACGAGTTGACAAGTAAGCTAATGTGGGGACAACTTTCATGCATTTAAAGTGCATAAAATATAAATAAAGTGCATAATGCTATGAAGCAACTAAGTCATCTTATAATTTATTTTTGAGTACTAAATCAACAGTGATATAATTGGCTTTATTTGACCGATATTGTCATGATCCAGTGGGGAAGCATGGAGGGTATAGAAAACATCCCAAATTCTGAGTAAAGTTCAAGTCCTACTGGTATTTAATATGAAATTTATGAGCTGTTCTGTTTATGTAAGAAAAAATAATAAACTGGTTATAAACTGACAGAAAATGGTGACAAGAGCATCCGGGGTCGCCCCTGACGGTCACCCATCCATGTAGACGGTGCTTAACTTGAGTGATTGGACCAGAAATTGTGCTTTCAACGAAGTACGATGTCGTAAAACAAAGGTAAGAATCTACAATTTTGTATTAAAGACCTGGGATATTAACCGTAGTGTTATGCAAGGACGAGGCTTACTGGTTAATCTAAAATAGAAATTTGAGGATTTTTTTAATGCAGTCGTCAAGCCCTGGATTTCCCTGAAAACCGTGCCGAAGCATCTATAGCTTATTAATCTTCGTTCATTATTTTTTAAGGTTTAAATGATGTCTTGGTGTCACCGTCTTTTACAGCCATTGACATAGTGTTCCTTTAAAAACAGATTATACCCTTAAGACTGACTTAAAACTTACAAGAGCTATCAAAGAGAGAGAGAGAGAGAAATAGCCCGAATTGTAACTTTAATCCGTAAAAACTAGTTTAAAAGTCAAGATGGGCAATGTGCGAAAAAAGTTTGAGTGACGAATGGCTTAACCAGTTGGGGTGATCTACTTGTAAGTAGATATATGAATCGTCATTAACTCTATTGAATTTTTGGATGGGAACGAATTTTGTGCCGGTAGCTTTTGCCAAACTTTGAAATGAGCTATCGGACGTGTCTATGCAATTTTGCAGTTTGGGGTTGAGGCTGAAGAGGTTACGACAGCCTTTTTTATACACTGTGGACATATGCATGGCATACGTATTCTATTTCAGATCTTAAAAGATTTATACTGTTATCGTGCTCTCTCTCTCTCTCTCTCTCTCTCTGCCTCTCCCTCATTATTAGTCACTCTCTCATGTTGTAAGTCCGATAAGAAAATACTTTTAATAACGTGTTAGTTTGAGTCACTGGCATCATAGAGAAATTACTGCAAGAGCACAATATGCATCTGTTTACTGTAAATTAGTCCGCATCTCGAAACACACACCCCCCGTTTCAAATGGTGTGCCTTTTTTTAAAAGGATTAAAATGTGGTAGGGAAGTAAATTATTCGTCTACAGTAAAATTTAAGCGGATTTGGACTAACTTAAAAGGTAGCAAAATTGTATTGAAAAGTCTTCTTTGTCCCAGCTTTGTTTTTATTTTCAGTCAAAATCAATGGAAAGCCTTGTTTCCCCCTCCTTTTTCTTAGACTGTAAACACGACTTTTTACAGGAGCTACCAAGGCCACTTTTCCTAAAGGGTTCACCAAACACCTGATGTGCTACTCTTACCTATTCCCCTTCAATTCCCCCTCTCTCTCTCTCTCTCCATTTATTATTATTACAATTCATTTCTTACAGAAATGCTTCGCTGATTGGATCTGGCACGCAATTTTTTCTGCTAAACCCTTATATCTAGATATATCTATCTGTATCTATCTGTATACCAGCAATCTTTTCTCTCGGTCTATTAGTTTCTTGTCAGACCTTTTACACAATTCCAAGCATATACCGGATGTTTCACGTAAATGTGGACGAAATCTTCTTATAACTTCAATATAGCGAAACGTACAGGAGTGTGCTTCACACAATTGGAATGCTACAAAAGCAGGCTTTCAGAATTGCTAACCACGAACATCCGCTGCTTTTCAGTTCAGAAGTTATTCCTAGGCAAAATCATCACGAATTTCCATTGTTAATATACGGCAGGTCCATTGTGATCCACAGCACATGAAGAAGCGGGCTTTCTCACTTTTCCTCTTTTATCTTTTTATGTATTTAACTGTGCTTAGTGTCTCTCTCTCTTTGCCTCTGCTTCTCATTTTGTATGTTTATCCCTTTACTTTCTTCACTTCTCTCTTTCTTTGTCTTTCGCTTGTATCTCATTGTCTCGTAATTTTTGGAATACAAAGAGACAAGTACAATGTAAGAGACGAAGGGGAGGGAGAGAAATTAGAGAAAGAGACGTCAATATAAATTAAATAAAGAGAAATTACAGAAAGAAGCGTCAAGATAAACTAAAGTAAGAGAAATTAGAGAAAAAGAAGAGATAACCCAGACAGATAAATTAGATACGTCATGATACGTCAAGATAAATTGAAGAAAGAACCGTCTAAAAGCCAGATTTAGTAGGAGCCAAACTGTGTAATGCTCACTTTGGTACACCTGACTGTATTGAAGTCATACGTAGAAGAATTCGCCCACTTTTATGTGAAACATCCGGCAGGTACATGTACAGCATTCGTATCAATGAGTGCCACCCATACCATAGCCCAAACTCGTGAAGTATTCAGTGAGGAATTGTATTGCTGATCCAACAATAAAATCCACCCAATCCTCCCTTTGTTCCTTTAAACGTAGATGGAGGAAAAAGAGAGGCGAGAAGATAGAAAAATGTCCAGTAACAGACTTCGGCTAGCAGCAAAAAACGGCCAATGCACATACTACAAGCAATATGAAGCAATTTTGCCGAATTGGCCGTTAATTTTAGGCGAATGTCCCCACCTTGCTGCCAAAAAGCTCTGGCATTATTTCTGGGTTGGGCGGCAGTAAGTTGGAAACATGATTTCAATTTCTGGGAAATCACTTTCAGATTTTTATGCACTTAGACGATTGTGAAACTAAGAGTCCTGGCACTTAGTCGAAAAAAGTCCTGAAATACCGATATATGCATATGAATCGTTTAAAGGGCTGCCAAGAAAATAATAAACGGAGAGGAAAGATATGCTACAATACACCTTGATCTTGTGGTTTCTTTTACAGAAATTTTTAGAGGCATTTTCTGAAATCGACATTCCTCTCACTTCACTGATTTTACCTATACAGATATTATCTTATTGACAGCTTAAATAACGGCCTTAAAGTAGTAATAACAACACGGTAGTTTGCTCCCTAATTCTCTTTGATAGTAGCTTTCGTGTTTAAACAAGTCTTTTTGCTGAGATTGATCAGGCAAGAGCTGGGAGATTTATGGGATTTATTTGGAATTGCAATACCTGATGGTAATGTGGCAATTATAATTCCATTATTATTGGGTTTTTTAAGGTAGCATTCGGTAGAATGGTCTTCTTAAGAAACCTTCTTTTTGTCAACATGTCCCTATTGTTAAAGCATTACGTATACACAAGTAGATGTATATTAGTTAGATGCATATGCCATGTTAATTAGCGACTCAGGCTTTGTCCCTCACTGTCAGCTGACTGCCATTCTTGTCCCACTCCCATTTTGGGCTCTTCCAAGGTGTATAAAGGGCTTGAAAATAAATTAAATATATTCGCCCGATCACCAGTAATTTATTGCATATAGCCCTCAGAACATGGCTTCAGACGAATCACTTGTCTCTCACGCTCTTCTCGTCTTTAAAAGATGGATTTTCAGTGGATTTCCCCGTTCGTGAAAAAGAGAAGGCGCCCCAACAACAAGATGGACATGCTTCATTAAACCGGAGGCAAAAGACGGAAATACTTGGTCACTACGTTTATTAGTTACCCATATTTTCAAAAGCAATGTCCATTGACAAAGTTTAAAAAAAAAACATCTCAAGTGAATTCGTGTCTGCCTCAAAACTTGGCGTCCACTTCTGATGACATGGTTCAGAAAGCTTAAATGAAAATGCAAACGCGTAAAAAATATTCACATTTTAATTGCAATAAGCGGGGGGAAATTAGAAAAATAATGGGAAAAAGGATGAGCACGAAGTACACAGAGTGTAACGTAGTGATGTACCAAAAAAAAAAAAGCAAAAGTCGTCATTATAAAAGCCACCAGATTAGAACTTTTCTCCAGAGGAGAAAAAATAACCGGGTTAAATAGTGCTCGAAACACAAAAAAAAACGTTAGACACAAAACGTTTTTCTACAGTTGATTAATTAATGAAGCACAAAAAAAGCGTTTAACTGTAAAGTAGCATTGCTGGGGGGGGGCGGAAATATTTTTTGGCAACGTTATTTTGTCGCTAATATTTTATAATTTTTTGCTACAAATCAAATGTTTCGAATAAGTTGTTTTCCTCACAACGAGTATTATAGATTTACAATAGAGCCAGGACGTTACCCATTTAAGAATTTTCTCGTGCAGAAAAATGTGGGGAAAAGTGATGTATTGACGTACAGTGTGCCAAATATTAACTTGCTGCCTGGCATACCACAGTCCACCAATCTGAATTTGACATCCTCCATATTTAGCGTGCGTTACGCATATAACCAAAAGAATAAACACACGTTTTTTCTCTTCTTAATAAGCTCAACGACTGAGGAGGATACAGGTGGGCAGGGGGATATAATGCAGAAGAGTTTTTGGAGAAAATTCGTAATTGTCAACTCGCTCGAAGGAGTGAAGAAGGAATTGCGACGGGACGGCACAGAAAAAACGAAAAACTGCGAAGTGTAAAAATGTTCTCTACATATTATATACATATGTATAATGTACCTATAATCGCAAAAGACGAGCCTCTCGTATTTTTTAAACATCTTCCTGGGATTTATAATCCCGTTGCTACACACAACAAAGATGTTCAACATGTGTATTTCACAACCAACACGTGCTTCCCTTCTTCCACGTACAAGGGTAGCACATACACATTCCTACGACCTGGCACGCATCCGTCAGGTCGTTGGAAAACAAGCATAAACATAATTATCTCTACAATTTGATTGTAGAACGCCAGAAAATTTCAAATTAGTCAATTAATTTCATTTTTCAGGCAAGTTATCACAATTTCGTGGGGAAAATTATTTGTATATATATATATAAAATATTATCCTCGATCCGCAATAAAATTCTGTTTAATAACGAAAAATACAGAATACAACAAGATGTAATGACCAAAACGAGCAGGAGACAAAAGAAAAGGATGAAGTTTTGGATAGAAGCCATGAAACTAAGAAAATTTGTACAAGAAAACATGGAAATAGGGGAAGCCGAATGAAGAAAATGAAAAGTTAGTAATAATGTATTATAATTGTTGAATTTGAAGAATTTCTTTAAATGTTTAATACAATATAAAAAATTCTTATTGTTTTAAAATGGATTGCAATTAACTGAAACAAAATAGCGAACACAAAATGAACGAATGTACAAAATAGACTGTTGTAAGGGCTACGGCCAGGAATCGACACTATACACAAAAACCCAATAATAATAATATAAAAAATATTATTCTCGATCCGCAATAAAATTTTGTTGAAACATAAGGCTTTTTAAACGACTTATTTAAAAGCCACAGTAATGTTACAATAAGCGCAACTGCATAGTATTTTGGTAAAAACTGTATCCCGCGTTGCCCCAATAAAATCGCTATACTTTGATAATGATTTGACCAAACTGGCTGAAATGTTTCGCGCTAAAGATCTACATTTATTTCACACAAAAAGTGTTTTTGCCTGATTCCCAGCTACTTCGTGTAAGTGCGCTAGGAGTGCAGCAAAGTTTATGTGCAACCCCCTGTTGAAAAACGTCGGGGAGATTAAAAACGTTTACAACGAAAATGCATTCTTATTACAAGTTAAATCGAAGACTTTCTCTCTTATGAATGGAATGGAAGAGCTTTAACCCATGAATAAACACTAGTAATGCTTATAGGTATGCATTGTATGTACACGCGTCTCTCTGCGTCTCTCTCCTACCTTTTGCTGGTCACCATTATGTATTACAGTTAGCATTGTGAGGACTTTTACAATGTCTTTGCATGTACATTTGTGCAGTAAAATGTTTTACATTTCCCTTTACATTCTCCTTCATCGCAACTTTCTCGTAGCAAGAATTTCATTATTACTTAGTCGTAGGTGAACAATTTGGGATTTTTTTTTGTCTCGAAAATATTGTCCTCAAACATTCTTGTGTAGAAGGGAAAGAAACCCCCAGAGCAAATGGCATAAAGAGGCTTTTGGCTCCTTTCAGCCTGTTGTTTTTGCGTGAAGGTAGAAAGATACAACCTAATTCTCGCGTAAGCCAATATTCGTTACCGGGATATAAACCATTCTTTAAGGTCAAATTTAAGGTGAATCTTCCCTAGAAAAACCCGTCCCGATCCGGTAATTACATATTAAAGATCTTTTGGCGTTCTTGAAAAATCATTTCCCACAAAAATAGGATGTTTCGTTTCTGTCTAAAGGAATGAAAACAAAAATATACAAGATGCGTTTAGCCTCAAAATATGAGGCACTTTGCAAAAACATTCGTCACGTGCTTTTGCAGAGATAAAAAATAATAATTGTTGAGTTTCCCTACCTGTCCAAGAAGGAAAAGTGCCATTTATCAAAAAGGAGGATGAGGGAATGTTGAGAAGTGGCTTTGTTGTCTCATGGCTTTATGTGTCAGATAAGATAAGGGATAGATAACCCTCAAAAATAGCAAGGCGAACGTTCAAATCTTTTTTTTTTCCAGAAATTCGAAAACGTTTATTTTTTGGAAAATATTTCTACGTCGGCATTATGCAACCTGCGTAGCATACGGACGGGTCAGCAGCTTTATTTCGATCAGATTTGTTATCCTGATTTCTTGGATTTAGGAACTGCTTAGAAAATGCAATATCGTCACCGTAAAACCCTTTTCTTAAGCTTTCAAACTAAGTTCGTACCATTTTGAAAGCTTCCAGAATGTTTTTGGGCACATTTAAAAAAAAATTGACATAAGTTTAAGTCATCATGTAAAAATCGTGAAATGTTTTGGAGGGTAAACCAAATTCACAGTAAATTTTTAATACCCTTGGCTGGATCACAACCTCTATCAGTGAATATCTAACCGGAGTTTTCTCCAAAAACGTGAAGCAGAACTTCTGATTTTTAAGTGCAAAATTAATTGTTTATAGTATTATTTTCAGACAGATCTTTTTATTTTTATACGGCAGTTGTATTTGAAAAAATACTTTTAAAAAATTAGTAGACCTCGTAGGCCACACTGAGTTTTTTCTAGGGGATATTTTTTGAATTTAAACGTCCTTATTTCCCGTGATGGCTTCAAAACACCAGGGCTTCATTTGATCATGAACATTGAACTAGTACTGCATAGAAGTCCCAAAATTAAAAAACAAATCTAAATTTTTACCCTCTCCAGGGAACGCCCGAAACCCGATTGTCAGTTCAGGTTCCAAGGTTTTCACGGTACGGATAATATAAAATAATTTTTAGATTACATATAAATTATAAATAAATATTATATTATATGTAAATAGGATGTCAATAAACATTTTCGCGGTTGCATATTAATTCGACAACTAATATGCATTAAGATTGGCGAATAGAATGCAACTGAGCCCTGAAAATCCAGCTTGAAGTTTAGTAAGAAACCCAAACCGTTTGGACTGATATAGGAGCATTGTAAAAAAAACAAATTTTTTTCCTCTTGCGTAGAAACTGGCAATCCACTGAAACATTGTTAAGCATTATACTTTAAAAAACTATTCTTTTAAAATTAAAAGCTTGTTCTTTCCAAAAAAAAAGCGTCCTTATAAAAAGAGCCACGCGGTTAAAATGAAACGATTATTTGCAATATTGAAGTTGTTGTGATGATCATCCCAAATGCTTAACGACGTTAGAGTTTCTCCAATTTTTGCGTGGGACTAGGATGGGGAAAATTTGCCAATTGCTCGTAACTTCTTGACTCATCACACACAATATTTTCACTTAATTTGTTATGTTATAGTCCCTTAAAAATCTGCAATGATTTTTGTGGGATTCGTCATGCCTGAGTGCAGTAAGAAGAATGGTAATGTAACCCCAGGCCTCGTTGAGATTCTGTCCCAATAAAAATCATTCAAGGATGTTTTTCAAAGATTTTTGTGATTAAAGAAGCTAAAAGAGAACAGAGCTCAAAGAGAACTTCTTTGTTGATCTTTGTTTTTTTTTTATGCCTGTACGTAAAATAATGTATAGACTTTGCCGAAAAATTCTGACTTTGCAACTGACGAAACGATGGGCATCATTCATCCCTGTCCCTTTTTCCTGTCCCTATATTGCTAAAGGTATACTTACAACTAAAAATAATGACAGTCGGACGGAGATTTGCAACTGACTGAAAACCTGAATTATTTTCTGTCTCTCTCGCTCTACTTTAAATTGTACACAGAGGTATGTACATATAATGTCCCCGTCCCCGTAACAATGTATTTGGTAATCTCAAATCACAATGTCCATACATTACATTAGTTAAAACTGTGAACTCATGTAAGTTAAAAGAAAATAAAAAAACAAAGTTCTGATCAAGAGGACAAAACTTGTGGTATCTCCTCTTAGCTTTTTTGCTGGTGTTATTATAGGAACAGAAGAAGACATGGTGGATTGGGATATTATGAAAACCGCATCGTTTTTATGGCAAACTCGCAAATTGCATCAGCAGTAACTGCCACAGTCCCCAAAACACCACACACACGTTTCTCCATACATATACAGACATTATTCACAAAATGATGATGACGACGACAGCTGAAAGACGACGAAAAAATGGATGCTAGGGGCTTTGCTACGATTTTTTCTTGTTCCTTGTGAGTTAAAATGTCATGTGCGAGAGTGTTCCGTTATTAATGTGCTACTATTTAATGTATACACATTTTGGTTTCTTGACAAAAAAAATCCCAGTTTATAGGGTGAAATTGCATTTGGACAGACCGTCGAGAATTAATTTCATTTGTAGTATGTACAGATACAAGGGGAAAAAAGGACACTTCTTCATTCTGTATTCTGTACATTTTTTTTTTGTGGTCAAAAAAATCAACCCGGTCTGTCGCAGGGGAAGAAAATGACAATAATAAAACATTGAAATAACAAAAACAGAGGGAAATAAAATTTGGAAAGACTTACCATGAGAAGGAAGAGTACTTCGAGCAGTCATCCAAAGTAAGATGAAGAGGTTGTACAGACTTCTCCTTTGAGCCGAACGCATCCTCATCTTCCTATCCATGTTTTCGGATGAGCTTGCATAAACAAATGTGGGGAGTAAGATATGTCATTTCCCAAAATGTCCGAATTTCCCTCCTTTACATCTCCTTCACATAACTCCTTTTGGGTGTCCAAAAATCTTCGGTTCGTCAAGTGCTTGCACATGCACAAGTGCGGCATTGAAAATTGTCTCTGCTCACAATTTTGAGGGAAACCATCTAGTTTCTTCTTTGCATGATACGAAAAAATAATCCACCTTTTTATTCTCCTTTTTGCACTGACTTATTTTCGTTGAAATCTACCAGGTCGACAACACTGTTTGGACGCTTCCTTTTTTTTTTTTTTTTTGACAGGAACCTCGGAATTTTTACATGAAGTACCAATCTCACTGAAAAATCTTCGCCTTGCAGTCCCTTCAACGTGACGTGGTATCTGTAAGGGAAATAGAGAATATAATGGATAAAAAAAAAACAACACAAGAGGCAAACACTCCAACAAATGATATGGAGTCAGAGGTAGCGGGACATGAGGCTGAAGGAATACATGCAAAAGATTTCATCTCACTATTATTCTTTATCCTCTTCCTTTTATTATACATTTTTGCCTTCTCACTAGCTTCCTCCTACCTGGTCACACATGAAGGGAGAGCATTTATCAAAAGAAAAAAGAGGATGCAAAGGGTGATGGAGATGAAGACGAGAGGATTACCTGCGTACATATTCACTCAAATCCCTTTAAGCAGACAGAGAAGAAATGGCGGACGTGTGGATGGTTTTTCAAGCAGGTCTTAAGCAAATTTGTATTTTTTTTTTTTTTTTGACTCAGGCAAAATCTTATACTCTTTTGAGCATTCCATTAGCAGCTTTACCGGGGCTGGTAGGTGCTACTACAATTATTATTACCCGTTACACACTTTTCGTCTCCATTTTTGGGTAAGTACGTACACTTTTGCACGAACAAAGTCGCTCGCGTAGATCCATATAATATATATGTATGTATATGTACAATAATGTATGCACAATAATGTTCACAAGAAACGTAAGAAAGTAATTGTCATTGTACAGGATCATCTCAGAACCTGCATTACCATGTACGAGGTTGCAATGGAGGTTACAGAAAAATGGGAAGTCTACATCTTTCTGGGAATGCCTTTACAGGTTCACTGATGATTCGAACAGGGAAACAGCTGCGGCTGAAAAAAGTAATTCCTTTTAAATCGCCTTCGCTGATAGCTTGGAAAGTCCCCAGAAATGGGTTTTTTAAAATCAAGGAAGTTATTTGGATTGAAATGCTTTTTACTCCGTTTTTTTTTTGTTTCATTTTTCTATACGTCTTTTCTTTTTATTAACTTTTTCTTTTGTTTTCACTGTATGACACTTACTGTTAAAAAGTATTTCTCTGTTAAACAGAGAAAAATTGTGTTTGGGCTAAAAATGGACATTTAGTATCTATTATTATTAGACTTGTAAGGATTATTGTTGTTGGGATTAGATAGACTTGTTAGGATTATTGTTTGGAATTACAGGATGGTTTGATAAATTTTGTGTTTGACATTTAAAGAAACGCTTGTAAAAATGTCGTTTCTTCGTTTGTATTATATATAATTTAACATATTCTCAACTCACAATTGCTGGATTTTTATTAACTGCTTGATTCTTAGAACATCTAATTTTTTATGCATGTTGGCAGAGATCCTGTAATCTGGAATATTATTTATGTATTTTCCAAGAAAAATAATAATCTGATGTTTCTGCATGAATGTCAATCCATTTGCTTCTCGTTCATTATCAGCTTCCTGTTGACGCTTGCGTGCTGACTGCCTATTTAATTCCCTTAATTGGACAAAGAAACCCATTCTAATTTTTTCTCCCATTACCCCGATCAACATTTTTTCACCCAGATTCCCAATAAAATTTGGAATACAATAAAAATCAGGATCCAGATTTTTTACTTTTAACTTTACATAGACAATTGTATTTAAAAGTATTTGTAACTTCGTGTGGTTCGTGTTCAGAAAGGCTAATTTTGTCTTGCAGGACATGCAATATTCGTATTTTCTCCAACTGATGCGAGAGTGCAAGTCACACGCCAGAAATTAATCCGAGAGAAAATAGTGACACCACACAATTTCCCTTGATTTTGTTGAAAAAACCGTTTGGATCACGCGTAATGTGGGGAAAAGTTATAGTATTTGTAATTTGTAATCAGCTTTTATGATGTTTCACCAAATAAATAATCAGACTCTGCTTACTCCTTTTTTTTACTCTCTCTGTCTCTCTGTCTCTCTCTCTCTCATTCAGTGTATCTTGTTTCTTCCCACAATGATTAACTATACCACGCTGAGTGAATAATTTTGCCTTTGAGTGTTTAACAAAGTAATGTACAGAAGGAGTAAACGATAAAAACCACAAATCAAGGTAAAAGTAACAGGAGACGTGCTGAGCACGCGTGCTACAGCTGAGATTTACGAGTGCGAAAATAAGTTTTTTTTGGAGGGGGATAAAATACCGTACAAATTAGTTTTGACAGGCACGAGCTATTTCCTAATCCCCAGAAATGGTAGCAAAAGGAGAGGAAAAGTGTGAAAAAAAAATACTCAACTATACATAGTACAATATATGTATACCATGTAGATAAATTATCTTCCGCTTTTATTAGCAGGTAAACCCTCCACACACCTGCTCAGAAGATCTCGTCTCATCGCACTTATTGTCTCCATCTAAGAAAAAAAGGATTGTAAGGGGGAAATCATTTGGAATATTGGAACTACTTGCTTGAGACATGTTTGCATTCGTGTATACGTAAGAATGGCAACCGAAAAAAAAAGAGTTCCATACAATCACATAATTTATTATTTAACTTACATAAGAATCAAGTTAGAAACTCATGAAAAAGAAAGTCAACATTGTAGAAGGCGTTTGAAGTATACGGTGAGGGTACTTTTTTTTTTTTTTTTTTTTAAGAAAGTTTTTTCCACATAATTTTTATTTATGATACATCACATGCACCAACGAATACCGAGCATATATGTACGTACATACGTAATTATATCTTTCGTAAAAAAAAAAGTGCAAGGAATAAAAATTTGTTTACATTGTGAGCATGTCAGAGAGTCTCTTAAAGCCGCACTTTTTCTCCAAATATTTCTCAAGGGCCATTTTCCCCTGAAATATGCAGATATTGAAGAAACTAATTTCTTCTAAATTCGTTTCTAAAGTTGACATATAAATAATTTATTTATCACATCACAATTGGGTTTGCCCACAGGTACACTACATACATGGTCAAAAACGTATCTATAATAGTCAACGGCGATACTGTCATAAATACAAATGTTGTATGTGCAATCCAACTGGGTTGCATACGACAGAAACATTTTTTTAATATTTTTATAATTCCCTATTATTAGTAAGTCTTTAGTGTGCTTCTTCATCATATTATTCATGGAGATAGATTTCATGCAAGCTATCTATACCGATGATTATGCCCAAGTTTAGACATATCCCTATACTTACAGAGCATTACGAGATTTTCAGCATACAGCAGGTGGAGAAATTCTTACTAATTTTGGAAGCTTAAAGCAAAAGTTTTATTTTGTTCTTGTCACAAGGAACAATTGAAATCAAGGAAAGATATCCGAAAAAATATTTAAAATTCGAGTTAAAATACGTATTTCTCCCAATTATGAATACAAATTTAAATTTCGGATACCTAAAATATAAATTCTAATTTCGATACAATTTTATTCAAATACTCAAACATATGAATACGTATTCAAATACAATTTGAATACTTGTTTGAAATTTGTGTATAATACAATCTGGCATAATTTGTAGCCTGAAATAAACACAAAATCAATTTTAAAAAAATTATAAATTGACTTTGCAAGCTCTGGTTTCACAAAAATCAAAGGTTTTACCGAAGGAATATATGATTATATAGATATTACTATCAATTAAAAAAACAATACTCTGATTTTGCAAACAAAAAAAACTTGTTAAAACGCGGGAGTTAGTAACATGATGAGGGCATTTTGGAATACCAATTAGCTATCGGAATTCAAATGTCAAGTATTGAATAAGAATTTGAACTACGGTTGTATTTGTAATTATAAATTCCAATGAAAATACAAATTATTCTGACAAAAATATGGATATTACTATTTCGTATTAAAATGCTGTAAAATATTTCTATAATTCCGATTTGAATTCGAATACCGATTCGGATGTCACACCTTGATCGACATCATTAAATTTGTGATGAATTGTTTATTTTTTGTCAGATAAACCTTAGTTTACTTCGCCCAATTAGCCGTCGGATTTGGAATGGATCCCTTTGGGCTAGACCCGTATTTGACTAAAAAAAATATATTTCCACTTCTTTTATTATCATTCTTTGTAAAACATTCAACGAAATCATCGTGTGGGGGAGCAGAAGAATAGGTAGCAAAAACAATGTTTGCTCCAAAATATCCTCACGCCTCACCATACTTCATTGTTACGTCTGATATATCTCTATACCTTTACTCATATTACACCTTGAAGAGTGATTCTTGAAAACTGCTCATAAACTTCAGCTCCGAGAATGTTATGCAAAATCCTTGTTGCTATTCCTACTTCTTCCTGCATATAAGACGTTCTTCTGCGGGTCGAGTGTGCAAGGCGGTGGCAGTAGATCAGTTCATTGTTGTCTGAATTAATTTTCTCTCTCTCTCTCTCTCTCTCTCTCTCTCTCTCTCTCTCTCTCTCTCATATACAGGAAAGTCCTACTCACTCCCCCACAACACTTGCTCTGAGGTTACGAGTCACTGAACACCACAACTTAGTAATAATAGTACTACTAGAGTATAGAGAGTAAACCAAGGAAGATTGAAAGACCCCCCTACCGCCCCAAGTTCCCTCAACGGAGCAGAACAACAATAAGTATTTCATGCTAAAAGTTTATTGCTAATACAAGGGGTGGCTAAATCCTTCTGGGGATCCCTTTTAATACAGTGTCCCAAAAGTAAATACGGCGGATGAGAGGAGAGAATCCTGAAGAGCTGAGAAGGAAGGAGGTCAGGGAAGGGTAAAGGTAGATTGTGAGCGAGAATGAAATATTAACTAGAAAATTTTTAACAATAAAAACAACAAAGCATGACAGATTCATATCCTATCATCAGAATATACATACATATAAAAATACTACACACCTTCCATCTCTTTCAAAACCTTAATCCCATTGACACCAGAAGAATATCCCCCCCCCCAAAATCCTTTCAAATGTGGCCGCACATGCTAGAATCCCTCACTGTCCTTCACCCTCGCCATGCATGCATAAGTTTTACTCAACTTCAGTTAGGATCCTCAGATGTTTATTACCACCAGATTGTTGTAGTTGATACAAAGGTTTTTGCAGCATTATGGGAAAATTAACATTTTCTGGTGTTAAAACCCTTTTTTTTTAACTGTGTGCATAGTACTCTATATTTAAGGGGAGAAATGATAGAGAAGGAGAAAGAGGAAGAGGATTTTGCTGACTTCCACCCATGATGACGTGTTGATAGGAAATAAGCATCCTGATGCAGAAGTATTTCCCCTTTCCCTAAGGATTTTACTTCCTCTTAAAATGATTAGTAGACAAAGTCAAAGTATTTAGGGATCCATTAGGAAGGACCATCCTTTAATAATTTCCTTATTTTCACCAGCTTTTCTGCACATGCACAATGCTCCACAGAAAAAGCTACACAAAATGTGCAACTAGTGTGAATGCACACGCCCAAAAACAAAAGCATTTCCTTTGAAGTATTCAATTTTGGTGCCGAAATATATTTTATTTTTGGGCAAATAAAATCCTCCTGGGCTTGATTCTTACTACTGTGTGAATTACACAAGGTAATTTGCAAAACATTTGTACCCAAACAAATTCTTTTTGGATTTTTCGGCAACATCAGATTTAACATACATTGTTACGCACAACGAAATTACAAGGATAATTGTTTTGCAAAAAAAAAAAAAAAAAAGTCATAGGAGAGCGTAGGTGCCTTTTTTCACTATAGGCAGAACAATACAAAGAGTGTCTGAGAAGCTTCTCCTTCCCTTGCGATTTCATTATGTTGGATAAAAAGGGAAAAATGATTATTGTTCTTGTGTGGTGCCAGTTGGTCCCCTTCTCTGCATGATCAACTTGTAACAACAAAAAAAAAGGAAGTGAGGGACTTGGAACATTATTATATCCAATATACAAAAAAAAAAAAAACTATTATTATTTTCATTTCTCCACAACTGAATTTCATTTCACTTTTTTTTTTTAAAAAGCCAATTGCATCTTTCGAGATTTAATGGTATTACAAATACTACTCACCGGTGGAAACGCCTTGCCCTAATGTCTGTTTCACATTCCTCCTTTTATCATCACCAACTATCATCACTAACCTCCATTCTAGCTTGAACTTATCTATACAGCTTTTTTTTTTGAAGATCCATAAACAGTTTTCCTACCACACAATCACACACCAAAAAGAACGGGGTTTTAAACCAAAAAAGAATTCATGTAGAGGCACTTACTACCAATTACTTGTACACTCCTGTATTACAGTCTTTCGTACTTACAATCATAATTTTAGGGATTATGGAGACTCGCCATGTATGTAGGGGATCCCACCTTACCATTTACCCCTCGCCCTGTATCTATATGTTTCCCCAACCGTGGAAAACATACACAATCCACGTTTCATGCAGAACGTTAATGAAAATCCAGGAAAAAGTTTTTATTCCGATCCGACCATTATTGGCCCAGTTATGGCGGAATTTTCAGCAAAAAAAAAATCTAAATGTTGGACAAAATTAATTTTATTTTTAATTTGCTTCCAGGGACAACAAATTTATGAAAATTGCCATAACTTAGTCAATTCCAGTCGGATTTGATTGGAAGATTTTTTGCCAGATCCACAACAAATTTGTGTTTAAGCCATGCCGATATAGTTTTCATTACTGCCGGAATACAAATTGTCACTGGAAGTAAAATGAAAGAAATTAAGAATGAAAGAATTTTGGTCGAAAATTGTAGATTGTTTTTTTTGAAAAATCTACCATAACTTGGCCAATAATGTTTGGATGGGGATAAAAAAATGTTCCTGGATTCACATTGTCATTGTGTATGGTACGTGCATTAAGTTTTTTTTCCAAGGTTGGGGAAACATATAGATAGAGGGGGATACATGGTAAATTGGCACCCTCTACATGAAAAGTTCAGAAAAAGGTAGGTTATGTGAAAGAGGCCGTATAAAAAGACCGATACGCACTTAAACTATATGAAAAACAAGGGAATATTTCTGTATAAAGTTTAATAATAATATAATATTGTAGTAAGGACACCAGCCAAAATGCTACATAGCCTATGGTGCTGCAATAAAGAGATGAGAGTGATGCTTCGTGCCCCTGCTTTCTACATTCTTCCCCCGTTTTCTTTGTGCATATTATTCGATTAACTCAGGATCATCCCTTTTATGAAGGTAAGACCGAAATAGAAGTTTTCAGAGGAAACAATTTGTGGACGAAAGGGGAGTAGCTTCGCTTGAAGACAAAACTTCTGAAGACAAACCCAGAGAAAAAAAATATCAATAAATAATTCGAAAAGCCAAGACACTAAGCCAGTTCCTACTGCTCATTTTTACAAATGCAAAAGCAACAACTAAATTAGCCAGCACCAGCAAAAATATGTTACAAAAATATGCGCAAAAATATTTTACTGGAAATAATAAAATATCAATCCAGACTTTTTTCCACAATTCGCCATTAATGGCCTTCTTGGCACATGTTTGTGCCAAGACAAAATCGACAAGGCCGAAATTGGGGGAAAGTGAGAATTTTGTGTACGACAATTGCCATAACTTGGTCAATTCCCATCCACCGGAGATGGCCCTTTTCATGCTAAAATTTTGAATACAACTCTTTCACTACTTCTGGGTGAGGCTGCACCATGTGGCAAATTTTGGTGCCCTGTAATTTGTACGGAATGACCGGAACAACAATTGGTTGCAGCTTGTTGAGAAATATACATCTTGGGACAATGCTACTAACTTTGGGCACGTATACATACGCATGTGAGTAAATGAAAGAACAATTACAAGCACTGTTACACACTCATCGGGGTTGTCTTGTACAACAGTTGATTAGTTTTTACGTGAAAGAGAAGGGTTTTAATTTTTATACCTTCATTTAAGTAATTTCCCTGTCTCAAAAAGTACATCTCCAACGCAAGTATCACTTGTGGGCGGCGTTCACATTGGAGGCCTTATGATTCAACATACATCCTCAGGCCTTTCTATCTCTTTCTGCTCTTTTAACTTCCGTTTTCTTTCTCTCTCTCTCTCTCTCTCTCTCTCTCTCTCTCTCTCTCTCTATTATTACTCTTCCATTTCTTCCCATACAAGCCCCTTGTCTTCATTACAACTGAAGAAGAAAAGCCACTCAACAGAAAATAGCAGTTTAGAAGATGATGGCATTTTCACGATTTCTTTGTCTTCTTCTTCCTGCAATTACAACTCTATCTTCTCCTGTGGGTAGCTGGGGAAGATAACTTTCTTTTATGTGGTCCGTTGTCCGCTCAACTCTATAATAGTTATAGTTAATAAAAATATTAAATGAACATTTTCAACATCCATATTCCCTCTCCACCGTCAGTCGTCTTGTGGAAAGTTCGTATGACTTCCATTTGGGATTATGACATAAGACGACCCTCTCTTTCAACCCTTTTCCAACGGCAACCAATCCCACCTGGCATCCTCCGAGTCGTCTTGTGTGAGTTTCACAAATGTCATCCTGACACATCTCCGTATCCATATGCATACAGGAACGAAGTAATTCTTTACAAAGAGAATAATTCTCTACAAGAAACAAAGTCCCTTTCCTAATTTTGGGTTTTGACATATGAAATCTCTTATTTTTGAAGGAATGATCAAGTCAAGCAATTCCCATGGAATGTGTATTCACTCAGCAATTTAGTAATGATCATGTTGAGCCACCGAAATTCTTCGTGAAACCAAACAGAGACGCCGTGGAAGTAATAAATTTAACCACTAACAATAACGGGATCATCTTTTTTTTTTGCACTCGAGCTCACACAAGTAGTCAAAGTAAAAATCTTTTTAAACGTCCCAAGGGATGTTATTTTCTATTCTCCGTATGTAAAACACCCCAAAAAAGACTCACACCTGCACTTACTCTAGAAATAAATGGAGGTAAAAAGGATGACGTTTTTGGTGGTAGTTTTCACTTGACTCAGATATCTTTCCCTTTAAAAGGATATATAATTCCTCTCCCCTCAAAAAAAAAAAAAAAACGTTTACCAGGGACTCACAGCTGTATATTTGCGCCTGGTAAGGATCCTGTGATTACCTTCTGTTCAACTGAAATGACAATAATGACAACCGTCGTCTTCCTTCACCGCAGACGGAGAGGTTTGGAGGGAAATAAACAAACATGAGGGTGTATAAACATAATATCTCCTTGTATGTACGTATAGGTACAAATTGAGAAATGCAACACAATTATCCGAAAAGTTAATTGTTTTGTAAATGTGTTTTCCTCCCTTCAACTTAGGAGAATTTCAGAGGGAAATTAGGAGTGATTTTTAAACCCTAGAAGCTCTTAGTGCTATTTCCTCCGCAAATGAGAAGGGAAGGGGCTTTTGGACAGATTTGTTTTTCGTCTACGAGGGAGAGTTTCAAAAAATTCCAAAACTCAATATGAACATGTATATACGGATGAAGAAACAATACAGTCACTTGACATGAGGATTTTCATTCATTTATACCATTTTCAAAAGCTTATCTTCTGCGTGCCCTGTTTTTCAAGCTCCAAATCCCCTTTTCTTCACAGGATCCAAACATCTTTCAAATCTTGTAAGCATTACTTAGACTTAGAGCAAGGCTCTTGAAGAAGAAAAAAAAAACAACACTGCTGTTTGCACACACTACTAAATCCGCACCATCCTTTTCTACATGGTTGCTCTCTGCAGTTTGCCTGTCCTTTTGCTTGAAAATAACCGTAATCATTCCAAATGTATATATATATATACACAAAATAACATATGTTAAATGTGTAGTTTATACGCCAACCCGACGGATATATATGTAGGCAGTAAATCTAAACTTTTTTCGAATAAAGTACAACAGCCTCTTCAATAAAACACTGTGAATAAGCCCTGTCAAAGAAATGTAAGACTCGGAAAGGAGCAACAAAAGGAAATACTCTCTGCTGGCTCTCTCTTAGACCTTTGTTCCACACATATGAGACAAATATACATACGGGGTGTGAAGATGAGAATATGACCATCTCCAACGAGCCTAATAATGCAATGTGATGATTTGCAGTGATAAAGTATTGTAGTTCATTGCTTTGGGAATTAAGACATAATTGGGATAACCCATTTTGCCCCTTCTTCTGTACAATAATTACGCTTTATTAGCGGAATAGAATTAGTTTTTTTTTTCCTGGTTCACTTTTACGCTCGTTCCTAACTTGCTCGCGATGGTGAAAAATGCCTGCATTTAAAATTATTGTGCCTGTATTTAAAATTCTTATGCTTAATGGGCACGAAATTTTAAAACTTTCCTAGCCATTTAGAACCCTGTTTGGTTTCCTCGCATTTTTTCGGCTCCAGAGGCTAATGTCCAGTACAGATTGCGGCAAAAGCGATATCCAGGAGCATGTATGTATGTACATATTAGATACAGTACCCGGGAAAGTGGCAAATACTAACGAGTACGGATTTATGTAGAATTCTTTTGCGGATCTAGAACGACTTTCAAAGAATCGGTCTACTTCTAAAGTTGACAATTTTCCGGAAGGTATATCATGTTGAACTCTAAGAATGTTTTAGTTACGCTAGTTTCTATACACTTTCATTCACTATCCCAAGCGTAATTTATAGGGAATGTTATTGCGGATGTGGGATAAAAAGATTTGAACAGAATTTTGAAATGAAATAGAATTTTGATTCCCTGAATAATTGTGGTAATTAAGTTAAATCAAAATCACGCACGGTGCCACCTGCGGTTTGCCTGACCCTCACTCTGACGCTTGCCAAAGAGGCTCAGGGATTTTCCTAAATTTAAAAAAAAACATTGCTAGCCTATATTTAACCACAAGAAGAATCTGAAGTCATGCCTCTGTGCTTGAGCTGGGAACGCATCCTCCAATAATTTCAAATTTCTGAGGACTAAAATGTAAAAATACAAATTCTTGGGAAGGATTTAGGGACAATTGAACTTTCTCGCTCCATCATATAATTTATGATGACATTTTTAAATGCTTGCTACTCTATTTAGAAAGTGAAAAACCGAGAGTAATTAATATTAAACAATATTAATTACTCAATAACTCAATCGTTTGCATTCGAGTGTAGCAAGCATGTTTGCCAAATTACTTTATTAAAAAAAAACATTACGATTTAATGGAAATCTTCTTTAGTTTTTTAATTTCAATAATAAAATATGAACAATTAAAGACAAAATTTGTTTGAAAAAACAATAATAATAGTATGAAAAAACAATAATAATTTCGAAAAAAACACTAATAATTTTGAAAAAAAAGCAATAATAATTTCGAAAAAAACAATAATAATTTCGAAAAAAACAATAATAATTTCGAAGAAAACAATAATAATTTTGAAAAAAACAATAATAATTTTGAAAATAATTCAAGCCTTATTTTCAAAAAACAATGTATACAGACAAAACTGATTTTTTTGACAGTTTGATTTGCAAATTGTAAAGCATTTTATAGAAGCAATACACAAATTATTTCATCATTAAAGTCTGTATTTAGTTACAAAAAATTCAACTGTGGCTACCTTTAAGCGGGAGCACGTCAAATTGCAACACAACTTGATTTAGTTGTAACATAAACGCAACTTAAATTGCAATTTACCGCAGGCATTTACGTCCTGCAAACGTGCAAACTGCAAACGTAATGTCTCCCTAATATTTGGCGTTAAGGAGCTCATTCTATGAGGCAATTAGTAGACTCTTTGGTAATTTGCCCGAATGTCATTTTGGATGTTTTTGCGGATTCAGATTAAACTGATCAAAAGAAGCGTTTGTACAGCGATCACATGGATTAATTGCTCCATGAAATGGGAATGAACAAAAAAAACATTTTTTTCTCAGCAAAAACCTTTCCATAATTCCTCTTTCACGTAATTCCTAGACGCCAACCTGATCATGTGTGTATTGATATATCCATATAATTATTCCTTGTATGAAATAACCCCAAAAGATGTTCTCACCGCTCAGGGATCCGTATAATTCTCTGATTCCTCTCACTAGAGCTCTCGATCAAGGGGTCTTTCTCCCATTGTGAACTTGTATTCCTCCAGGTCGTACCATTCTGAAATATATTTGGATGAACTTTCTCTCCAGTCCGAAATTCAACACGTTGTAAAATTCCCCCGCTTTCTCCCTTTCCTTCTATTTCACTTTCCCTTCTCTCACTTCTCTCTTTCTGCTGTCACTCGGCCACCGCTTCCCCCCTTTTGATAGTGCCACTCTGACTCCTCTCTCACGATGAATCTCACTGACTTTATCCTTGTGGGCACTTTCAATGTGAAATCAAGTCACTTCCATAAGACACGCGTTTTGGAGGAGGTGAGCCTTTATTTACAACTTGATTCAGCAACGAGCGAACACACACTGCTCATCTGGGGCTCCTTTCACATCTTTTCTTCCATCCATTCTTGCGCCTCTCTGAGCCCTCCCTCTTTGCCTAGTGCTTTCCTTTGGACTCTTTTAGCTACACACACTACAGTGATGGTGCATTGCTGTAAGCCCAACCACCTTGTCCCTACCTAATAATTATCATCAAGTTCCCCGACCCTTAATTCAAAGAGTGATCATCTCCTGTAAAAACTATCGCTTCATCAGCGATTGAATTAAAAAAGGAGGAGAAATAATTTTTTTTTTCTTCGTCATCCCTCATATGCCGATTAAATCCTGAGAGAAAATAGTAGAAGCTATGGAGTTCGCGAAGAGGTGGAGCGTCAGAATATAATTAACTCCCAAGGTGCTGTTTGTGAGAATAAATAGGCAGGTGGTGGAGGAGACATTAAAATGACACACAATGGTCATGTTAATATTATGTTTGTTATTAGAAAAAAGTGTGTCACCCTTCACATTCGGATATTCCCAAGAGATTTTTATGTCCCTTCATTTTTTTTATATGGGCAAAGAGCATTGACAATCAGGATGAGAAGGGATGTTATGTAAGGTGGTCGGACATGACCATGTTTACTTTGGACATAACGTCAAATTTCATTACTGTACAGAGACAAACCAACACCAGGTGGTATATTCAGGTGGTATATTCTTTCCCACATGCCCACAATATTAACTTCAAATTGTTCTGTGGACATCACCTGCGAATACTTTTCAAGGCATCTTTATATCTACAAATCTCATTTCCTTCCAATATTCCAATCACCAATGACGAGGGTGGAAATGACAACAGATGGAAATTGTGAAGATTTGTGATGTTCCAAAAAAAAGGATTTCAACAGCTGTTTTAGAAAGCATAACTACAATGTATATAATCCATTGGAGCAAATATAGATGCGTGCCAGGGAAGTTTAATCAGTGAATAAAATTTTTATCTCTATGCACAGGTCAGGATGAATGATGAATTTTGTGGGGAGTGTTTCTATCTTAAGTTTCTCGCTGTAACCGCAATATTTGGCCAATTTCTGTACAATCTCAATATCTTGCTGGTAGCTGCCATTTCCCAAGTCGTTAAGGAACATCACTCATTAACTGTACACGTCTTCACTACCCAGGGGTTGCCCCGTTTCCTCCATTTATTTCTGCAGGACTATTAAATGTAAAGAAAAGCTCATTTGTGGCCGTAATAAGCTCATTTAGTTTGGGCTCGAAACAAAAACAAAATGCTTCGAGATTTTCTATTAAAAGTTTCCCTTCACACAACACGTGCACTTCTCCTCATATTTCCACTACATGGCAATCTCAAAAAGCATCAAACTGCTGCAGACGTAGTGTAAAACTCCGTTATTCAAGTCTAGTGTGCGAAGAGCCAGAGAATTACTCCACTGACCTTGAAAAAAAATGAAATCCAATGCCTGAATTCTTTTTGATTTATTACCGTACCTACATCCACGTGTCATACGGGTATAATTGAATAATTATTGTTTTTTACCAAATTTAATTAAATAATTGTTTTTTTCACATATTATTTTTAACACCCCAAACTGACAGCACACCAACCACGATGCTCCAAGATGGAATGTTAGTTACACATTCATCATATTGGGCAACTGACAAATGTGAGAAACGAAACGTTTGGAGTCAATTGGACACACAACCGCAAGAATACGATTGTTGTGTTGACGAATCCTCAAAGGAGCATATCAAAAGGGACCTTTCTTCACTTTTTCTTTTGGCAGATAAAGTACGGGGCTTTAAGTTTCGTACTTCAATTGGACATCCCCACGGTCAACACTCCGTAAGATATAAATACCTATACATCTGTAGCTATATTTAGGTATGTCCATTTTTTCCTTTTGTGGAAGCTGTGGATAAAACTATCATCGAAAATGCACTTCCTCAGTCAACTCTCGGGAAACGAAGCTACAGGCAGTCATCCGCTCTCTTCTCTCGCTTACCTTCAACGGCCGGGGATGTTGGCGAATACTTGTGTAAGGGGAAACAACTTACCTTTACAGCACCTTTCCATGTACTTTTGTACAGTCATCCCATTTAATATTTACAAATGTTTGTTTACACATGGAGGAGCTTTCAAAAACCCGCAGACTTTACAGATATCTGCAGAAATTTCTTGACTTAGGACTGAGTTTTTAGCAGCAGTCCGATTTCCAGGTACTTTCCGAGGTGCCTGGAATTGTTCCAGTCTTGCCTATTCTGCTACTATCTCGCTCTTCTCCTGTCTCGTTCTAGCGTCCCAGCTGTCTCGCTTTTATTTCATTCCTCCCGTCTTGTCACGATCTTGCTTTTTCACTTTCCTACTGTATCATCCGGAGACAAGATCAAAAGAGAAAAGAGAGGGACAAGATAAAGAGAGAAACAAGATAAAGGGCGAAAAAAGAGAGGCAAGATAAAGAGAGAGATAAGAGAGGCAAGGTAAAGATAGAAAAGGGAAACAAGATAAAGGGAGAAATAAGAGAGGCAAGCTAAAGTGAGAGATAAGAGAGACAAGGTAAAGAGAGAAATAAGAGAGGCAAGATAAAGACAGAAAAGAAAGAGACAATATATAGAGAGGAAGAAGAGAGACAATATATAGAGAGGAAGAAGAGAGACAATATATAGAGAGGAAGAAGAGAGACAATATATAGAGAGGGAGAAGAGAGACAATATAGAGAGAGGAAGAAGAGAGACAATATATAGAGAGGAAGAAGAGAGTCAAGATAAAGAGAGAAAAGAAAGAGACAAGATATAGAGAGGAATAAGAGAGATACTAGGAGAGAAACGAGAGAGGAATAAATAAGACCTACAAAATAGCGAAAAATAAAGGAGGCAAGAGAAAAATAAAGGAGACAAAAGATAAAAAAATTATGGGGACAAGAGATGAGAAAAATAATTGATTTACGACAGTGATTTCAACGGTTTTTTTTATTAGTTGTCGCCAGTTTCTTCGCTCAATACTTCACGTAGCGAATGGAAGAGGAGAATCCCCCAAACATCTTCACTAATTGTAAATGGATGTCATCGTTTTGGCTCGAAATAATAATATTGGATGAAATGACTCTTGGTGAAATCCCGTACTTGTCAATTTATCATAGAGACACTAAAGGCTTTTCCTACATCCATCGCAAATAGGGTTGCTTAGTAAAATTACGACGTGCTAGATTGTTGCCTATTTTTGGTATTTCTATAGACAGTTTACTCCTTATCTGGACAAAATATTTCTAGCTAGACGCTTGCTCAGTTTTTCAACGCACCCCCGTTATTGTTCCACATGTAACGAGTGGAACAAATTGCAGAGCGTCTTGGTATTTTTACTTTTCCCTCGGCAACTGAAATCGGTTTGTGAGTCTTAATTTGCCAGGAAGTGATCAAAAAGCTTGATGATTCCAATGGATAACTTGGGTTTATTCCACGTAATTAATTGGCGCTCCGTTTGGGTGGTAAGTCAAATGTATTTGTTAAAATATAGATATCACGCAGACGAAAAAGATTTGATTAATTCATATAGAAATTATATCGCATTAGGGTGCCTTTTACTTTTAAGATGTCCCTCACACTTTCTAATTACCCGGTCACGTCGTGTGTTCAAAACTGGTTGTATGGAAAAGTAAGTATATAAGGACATTGCGAAGGTGGTAAGTTCCCATTTTAGAATTGGTGTCAGGCATCATTGTCGGTTGCGGAGTTTTGAAGCTATTGCTGAAAGTGAAAGTGCGAGCCTTGTTTTAGAGCAGCCATCCTGTATTACACCCATTTACCCATTTTTCTTCTCGTTCCAATCCTTTTAAAGAGTTCACCATGCAATCTCCGGCGATTGAAAATTTGTCATGGTCACGGGCATCCTCATTTGTCAAGAGAAACTGCATGGGTGACTTTCTCTTCCAGAGTTTTCAAGACTGTTTATTAGTATCATAATAACAATGTCTTCTGCACTCTCCCTCTTGCCTTTCACGAGAGGTTCAATTGACTCTCCAATGCTTTCTGTAACAAACCAATTGGTTCGGCGCGACATATGTATATTGTCAGGACTATACTTTTCAAAAGGAATGCTTCAAAATCGGGTAATAATAATCTTATTATTTTATTAAAACATCCACGACCACAGGTATTCTAGTTTTTTTTTTCACTGGCAAAGGAATAGATCCAAGACTCAGTGCTCCCTCAACAGGTAGGATGCGAAAACACAAGAAATGGCATATCATAGGATTGAAAGAGTACAATACCAATCTTGTAGAGGGCAACCGTTTGATACACCGGATGTGGATACTACCTACAAATTGTGGGTTTATTTTAAAAAAGCTCGAAAAGTGCTTTGATTTTGAAAACAATAATTAATTAAGTCTAACGTTTCTGATTTCAACTTGGAAACGGGAATTTTAGCCAACACACCCTGTTGTGTACACACTACTCAGAACTAGCGTACACTCGTTGATTAGGCAATTTTTGCATGAAGTGTTTTTCAATCATTCACACGACCAAGTTATGGTCTATCCGTCTCTCATGACCCTAGTTTTGGCCAGTTAGATCTGTCGCCGGAGAAAAAGCAATTTGCGAGGTCAAAAACATTCAAACGGGGGACCCTTTGACTCCCAATTTTCTTATGGGATTTAACATGGCAGAAACTTCCATTTTGCATTTCGACCGCATCCCCATCCTACTAAAAACAGTACTATAGACACAACGTCTATAAGTCTATACCTACTAATTGTAGGCCTATATTATGCACCTACTTGTTGTGGACGTAGTCAGGGCTTAAGTCATGGGGATCCATTGGGGTCGAGTCCCACACCCAAAATTTTTAAAAGACCGACTGCTTTTTTCGGCAAAATTCAGTTAATGAATAAACAATGGTTTTCTGTAATTATATTACACTTTTATTTATTATTACAAAAATTATTACGAAAAAAAATTATTATTATTATTTATTAATAGAGAGACAAAAAACGAAATAAAAGTGAGACAAAAAACGAAATAAAAGAGAGACAAAAAGCGAAATAAAAGAGAGACAAAAAACGAAATAAAAGAGACTTAGAGGAGGAAAAGGTGAGAAAAAATTATACAAGGAAAAACAATCATTAAATTTTGTCCGCATAATAACACACGAGTCTTGTCGCCCTTTCTTGTTACATACATTTTATAAAACAAATGATAAAATGTTTTATTACTAAAATTTCCGACCGACTCATGTATGGACTAAAAGATATTTGCCCGCATGCACTAATGTCTGAGACATAATGTCAGTTTATATTTTTAAAATGATCATGTTCGAATAATTTTATGGGTGGGTGTTTATTGTACACTATTGTACAGCGGTATCCAGCCTTTATTAATTTAATAACGTGCGAACTTTTTACGCGAAATTAATACATGTATCATATATTATTGTGCTACAAAAAGAGTGCCCTGGCAATAGTAAAAATGGTAACTCCAGGTTAATGACGTACGAAGTTATTCAAGATGAAAAACTTTAGTGCACCCTGTACGTACAACATTAGTTACCGCAAGGTTAATAAATCAATTGTCCTCTTCCTTACAAAATTTCCAGGTGTGTCCACCTCCTCGCCAGTATGTAAAAATATTTTCGTTTCAGCACCAAAAAATTTCCCCCAAAATCTTTATGATGAAGTGTCATTTTTATTTATTTTTATTAAGTGTAATCAAATGACGTATACAGGGTACATAATCTAGCGACTATATTTTAATTTGTTGCATTTGAATCACTGTTCCCTCTATGCTGTAAAACAGAAAGAACGGAACATGATTTACCAGAATAAGTTACAATTGGATAAACTAAAGTTGTATATATGTATATAAATTATTATTATACTTATTAAAAAAATATAAAGATTTCTATGCCTATACAACAGAAAGAAGGGAACAAAATGAGTTACCAGAATAAGTTACAATTGCATACACTAAAGTAGTATAGGTATACATACCTAAATTATTATTACTTATTAAAAAAATATAAAGCTTTTCTATGCCATCTACACGTATCGACACTGGGAATCCTTCCCCACCACCTACATTTTTCCTGGTTTATCAATCCAGCTAAGAATAACTCGATTATACCCCTCATTTAAAAAAACCATGACCGTTTTGCTTTTTCAATTCAAGCCTCACATGGATCCGGAATGAGGAAGGAAAAAATGTAGTTGTGAGAAACAATTCTTGAGGCTCAATACTTAAGAATTTCTCCATTACTGTCCATTTTATGTGTATACGTCCCATTTCCCACAAATATATCTCTTCTTAACTATTCTTGGCACACAACTGTATACAATGAATATCTGTGCACAACATATTCAGATCAAGAGTCAGAATAATGCGCTCGAATCCGGAAGCTAGCACCTCCGAATTCTGACAAAGAATTATGGATCTGTGTAATTAAGTGCGACCTAGAATATCCTTCTAATAAAATATGTACACGGTTACAGAACAATTTTTACAGGATCTGTAAAAAAAATGTAATTAATTAAAGAAATTAATTTAGTACAGGGAAAGTGTGAGCTAATTCCATCTTCTTGCCCGTCCATGTTTGTTTTGACAATATCCTACACCATATACGACATTTATGGGGGTGGGGAAAGTTAAAAAAGTGCGTTTAATTGATCCAAATTGAAGAATGTTCCCACTGAAGTGGCATTGTTGACGGCTGCTTTCGTGGCATTCATATACATAATGTAAATGGGATCCGTCTGAGTCTCACTGATACTGATGTCTGGCCTAATTTTGAATCCAGAGCCCCCCGGTGTGGCGGCAGGAGCGGGTGCGTTGAGGAGATTGGAAACTTCTTTAAGGACATCATTCAAAGGTCCCGGAAGGTTGATCCTGGAGTTGGTGATGAACTTGAGCAGGGGCCTGACCAGCCGCAAAATGGCATCAAAGTTAATACTTGAGGAGGAAATGCCATCCAAAATGGGCTGAACGACTTGGAGGACGGAATTCAAATCGAAGCTTCCCCCTCCCATCCCATTGAGAAGGCTGATGACATTAGGGACCAACTGGACCACAGCCCGGACGTCGATACTGTTGATGATTTGCAGTAAGGGCTTGACCACATCCAGAAACATGATAATATCGAAATCTCCAAAGATGGATGCCTTCACACGGTGCCAGTTGGGGAAAAGTTGCTGGAAGATCCCGGGTCTCTTGGGCAGTTTCGGGACGAATGTATCCTCGGGAGACGCCCAGGCTTCTCGGATCAGTTCCGCCCCCTTTTCCCCGATGGCAAGGCAAGAGGCTTGGGTGGTTCCCGCGGGAATGGCGGGCATCACGGAAGCATCCACCACCCGGAGGTTCTTCATCCCAATGACCTTCAGCTGGGGGTCAACCACTGCCAATCTATCCGATGCCTTTCCCATGGCAGCTGTCCCGGCCATGTTATGCAAGGAGATGGTCACGTGCCGGATGTAACATTCCCAGTACTCATCGCTCCGATAAGGAACTTTTTCGCAACCCGGAACCGGATTCGGAGCCAATCGCACCCCCAAATTCTGGAACGCTGAGGTTTCTTCCACAAGCCTCAAATTGGTTTTCAAAGCTGCAAAAAAAATCCACCATTCCTATAAATTATTCTACCCAAAAAAGGGAACACATACAAAAGGTCAAGTAATGATGAGCTCACCTTCAATAGTTCGTTGCATGTCCAAAGGATCCGTAAAATACCGAGGATCCACAAAAAGTTTGTCGTATGGATTCCTGCTCGTCAATTTCATGTAGCCCGTGGAAAGTGGACGACCCAAGCTGACGACCAGATGGAAGGCATCGTGACCCCTGGAGGGTCCCCAGTACTTCCAGCTGAAGTCCTCCCGGAGGTAAGTGGCATGGGCCAAATTGGCGGGGAACCACTTGTGAATGCCCATGGTTGTGATGTAACTCAAAATGTCCGGCCACTTCCCATTTCCTTGGGATTTAGCCCAGGAAGAAGCAATAATTCCGGCCCCCTGAATCCCCGTGGCTGCCAAAGGACCCTTCTTTTGGGTGAAGTACGTGTACAGAGAATTCGGGGTCACGTCCCGGTCAATGACGATACTTTTGCTGTCGTTGATAATGAAAGGACCAAGGATTGTTGCCACATGATCCTGCAAATTCCGACCCACTCCCGGCAGATCCTGGTACACTTTTACCTATGTAGATGTCATGTGTGAAAACATTATCCTTTTAATCATGCTCTCCCCTACTCAATAAGACATTTTGATGTAAATAAATAAAAATATTTTGTAATTTTAATAGGTATTGTCAGGATTCATGAATTAATAAAAAAAACTGACGCCGATGCTGTTCATCTGCTCCGCAGAGCCGATTCCTGAGAGAAGGAGGATTTTGGGACTTTGAAGTGCTCCAGCAGACAGGATGATTTCTTTGGTTGCAAACGCTAATCGTCTCTCATGATTCCGATCATATTCCACTCCATAAACGTCGTTGTCGTCACGGATTAGAAGCTGCACGCACAAAGGCCTACATTTTTACTCTGGTAACAATGGCTAATTAGAATATATTGACAGACAAGATATTGTGTAGGACCATAACCTTGTTCACATGAGAAAATTTGTGAACGATCAAGTTGGGACGGTATCTTGCGGGCTGAATGTAGGACTCGTACACAGCATCTCGTCGACCTTTCCTCGTGGTGAAATGACCAACATCAAAACCTTAAACATAATCATCAACATAATCACTCATTTCCGTCTCTAAACAAGGAACTTTAAAGCAAAATTGAGGTGGATTTTTACCTTCAGTGAAGTATCCATTCAGATCAGTTTTTGAATAACCGAGCTCTTCAGCTGCCTTCAGGTATTCTTCCACCAGGGGCTGATAATTGGCTGGTTCCACAGAAACGGGACCGGCAGTTCCGTGTGCTTCGGCTACGTTTTACGCATTTTTTAATGGGAAGGTACAATAGTATATGGTTGTAATATGGTTTGACTTTTTTTTGTAAATCATAACAATTGAAAAAAAAAAGCAAAGTACTTGAAGTAAACTCTCCCTCATATTTCTCCGACTTCTTGAAATATGTCAAGAGATTGTCGTAACTCCAGGAAGAATCACCAGTAAAATTGGCCCACATGTCGTAATCCATTGGACTCCCGCGGAGATAGAGGAGGTTGTTAATATTGGAGGTCCCACCCAGGGATTTCCCTTGTGATATCCCTGCTCTCTGCATAGACACAAATGGAGTGTAACGTAAAACTCGTGCTTAATCACACCTATTTGGAGTTGGGATTCCAAAGGATCTAACGATGTCTCTCTTTCCATCGCCATATTATTTCGCTTGTTCGTGAGCAAAAGGAAATGAACAAAGAGACAAAAATCGAGAAAACGCAAGGAGACGGAGAGAGAAAGCAAGAGACGGAGAAAAAGAAATAAAAAACAAAGAGACGGAGAGAAAAAATAGAGAAATCTAGGAAAAACAAAGAGACGGAGAGAAAAAATAGAGAAATCTAGGAAAAACAAAGAGACGGAGAGAAAAAAGAGAGAAATCTAGGAAAAACAAAGAGACGGAGGAAAGAGAGAGAGAGAGAGAGAGAGAGAGAGAAAGGAAAAAAAGATATAGAGAGAAAAGAGAGACGCAGAGTAAAACAGGGAGACAGAAAAAAAATAAAGGCAGGGAAAAACAGGGAAATAGAGAGATAAGGAGAAACAAGAGATACAGAGAGAAGTTGCAAAGGGAGGACCACCCAGTTAATTTTTCCCATGTTAAAGCCCATATAAAAATGTTCGGTTAGAAAGACCGATAACTTCAAAATGACCTGGAAGGTCAACAACGTCAAAGGCACTCGAGATTTACTCATGGACTTAGGCCACAAGGTACAGCAACCCAAAGATTCAACTCAATCCATTTTTAACACCAAAAAGGGTTCCCTGGTAAGTTCATATTTATATGTATATTCCGAAAAATCATTTGAATATGTTCACAAAAATATAGTTTCCTATATACGAATGGGTTTCATTGTTCACAACACAAGTTTGTGGATGGTTCTGAATTTTTGTAAAAATTATCCAGTGTGACTATCAACTCTTATCCTATGCACACCAGAAGTGCCCAAAGGCAATGAGAGAAACGGCTAAGCAGATGTAAAGAGAAAAGTTAATAGAAACTTAAAAAAGACCGTCATAATGGATTCTAAACCGCAAAAGGAATATTTTTTCAAAATAATTCCTTTGACCGGAGAAGTTAAAATGTTTGGGAACTTCATATTGTGTAAAATAGGTGAACAATGAAAGGGATTTAATCTCACTAACCCGCCCATCGGAGCCCAGGAAGCAATGTTGTTGTGGAACGGTTTTGTGCTGCCAGTCAATCTCCTTGTAATTGTTGAGGGCGAAGCCCATGCCAGGGATAGCATGCAATGGATGGGGATCACCTCCAGCTTCCAGTAATAAAACTCTCCAATTCGGATTTTCTGAGAGGCGATTGGCCACCACGGATCCCGAGGACCCTGAGCCAACTGCGCATACGAGAAAATAATACTCCGTGTACTAATAACATATACCTAAATGCTAAAGCATAAGACTCTTTACTTTTTATTATAAAAATGCAATTAGCAAAGCTAATTATTGTCGCAGATTTTAGACCAGGATAGTGTATCACACAGTGTATCCAAGATATTAGAAAAATCCCGAATTATTTAACATTCACTGCACTGTACAGAAACGTTTTAAGTCATCCATTGAACCAATACAGGAACAGTACAAATATAAATATAAAATGTAATGCAAAGAATATGTCGGGGCTTTGTAAGACCCAGACACATGGCTCTCACCCGGACACATGGAAATATATAATGTTGAAGGATATGAAATAAAAATGCTCACCAACAATAAAATCGTACGTGTCAGGTCCCTTCTGAAATCTGGCTTCAATCTGATCCGCAATCCTGTCTCCAATGTCCCATGTGGTAAGGAACATTCCCAGCTGAAAAATGATGGCATAGAACACACTCACAAAGGCCACATTGGGGAACTGTCGCCCAAGGAACGTGCTCACGGGATGGACGACGGGCCGAAGACTCTTTTTGATTGTCCTTAGATTATTAATAGTCCCCAAAATATTCGTGGACGCCATGTTTAATTTTAGAGACTAAAGACGCATATGTAATAGCACCAAAATGTCACTTTTGTTTGCACCACCGAAACTAAAAAATCCAGGTGAAAATAAAATCAAATAAGAATTTCTTCTCTCCGGGATTAAAAGACTTGGGCCAAGTCCTCATAATAACTGAGCCCTGCACATGACATGGGATTCCATTTTATTAAGTCAAATTGCGAATTTTTTCATGACTGGCTGCAAAAAGTGTGCAGAGGTATTTAGCCATTTTTCTTGGGGTTTTTCTCTCATTCATTTGTATTGATAACAAGAAGTTATATAAGCTCTGAAGGTAGTAGAAAAGGGTAATTGGCCAGAGTTATTAGCGTGCATCTTGAAAAATGGCTCTCATCTACCAAAGATCATGCTTAGGTGAAGGTGTTCCTACAAATTACACACCGACTGACTCTGTAATAAAAGTTAAATTTGCTTGGTTGAGCATTTAGGCTTTTCCCTTGTGCGTACAACCTTCCCCCACAGCCTGATGTATACACAAGTGTAAATGGAGTCATTTGTATTACAATACAAGTATGAACATACGTAAGGTCCTATTTCAACAAGTACAAATTATTGTTCCCATTAATTAATATTACTGCCGCATTATATTACATTTGGAGATAACAGGGAAACGAAGGTTATGTAAAATATTTTAATCGCCGTTTGAGTAATTTCCCTTTGTCTTTTTTTTCCTTAATAAAAAGAATTATATCTAAATAGTACAAAAATCAGTTGTGGGTGAAAGCACTCAACCGAAATTTTTCCACTTGCCGTTTCTTCTAAAAAAAAAAAAAATCCACCTTCACTTTTCATCTCCCCTCCACATGCTTTTGCTATATTTTGCTCCCAACACATGCTTTTTCTTCTCTGCATAAATGCACAGTGTCCTTGCAAACAAATAGCTGACAAATTAATCAACTCACTCATGGGTAAGCTTCCAAAACAAACAAGGCTACGGTGCTCTTCCAAAAAAGAATTTGCATGAAGGGGATAGTAGCAATTGGTAGTGGATGAAGTTTGAATTGACTTTCAACGGATTTTTTGCCCAAATTTTGTGGGCTCTAGCCATTTCTTGGCGGAAGAATTATGCGGAAAGCACAGTGTTTTCCATTAATAAAATGACAAAAACTGGGGACAGTTTTTGAGGTAATTTATGCTAATTGGCAATTCATTTTAAGCGTTTTACGATTTTTTTATTAACAATAATATTTGTTGCCGTACAGAATTATGATTTTCGAAGAGGATACAAAAGACCAGGCAGCGCTGCGAGTGCTCAAGACTTATTACGCAAACATGTGAGGTTAATGAATATTTTTTTTCCAACAGGGAAGAAACAACCTTTTGTTAAACACTAAACTGTTCTTGGACTTGAGCGTGTTGAAGCCACACAAGGCCTCTTAAAACTCGTAAATTATGTGAGGTACTACACCGAATTTGTACAGGGTTAGCATGAATAGTGTGGATTATTTCCTTTAGCTATTAGCTATTAGGTAAATACACTACCTGAAAATAAACCGTGGGACATGTGTTACAAAACATAAAGTAAGAACGTACTGTAACGTATTTATACATACATGTACTAATATAATTACATATAAAGGATATGCGAAATTGCGATTTCAACTCACTTACACCTATATAAACCTATAATAGTCATTGTAATTTCCAGTAAATAATGGCACATCCAATGTACCCGGGACTCAGTGTTGGTTGACTAAATAGAAATGATTCATAGTCAAAACCTGAAATCCCAAGATGGGACAGAATAAAATATGACCTCCATATCGTGGGTGAAGAATCATATGTAACCATCTCCAGCGAGCGATAATTCACGAAGTGATCATCTACATTCTGCCTCTGTGCACAAAGTAATCACGTCCATTAAAAATAAAATAATATGCCCTTGGGCCTTGGACGAACCACCGCGCTTATATGTTCCTTTTAGCTATTTTTCCGTCCGATCGTTTCATGTTTTCAACTAAATTGCATCCAACTAAATTTCCGAACCAAACGTGTATAGAGAACCAGGAATTTAACAATCAAAATTAATTTGTATAATTAATTTGCAAGGGGAGTCGGACTGATGTCTGTGCTATTCTACACGCGACTGTAGCGGCAAAAAATTGAAATTAATTTATATCGGTTGAATAGTGAGTATTTACAATCCTAATTAAAAATTTTCATAATCTTCATTTGGAAAAATTTATTCAATCTTCTTGGTTTTAATTTATTTTTGGAAATGATCACTTACAAGCAGGCAAGAAAAATGGGGATGATAACTTGGTAAATTAGTGCTCAATGGAAATGGTTACATATGATTCTTCACCGACGATATATGGGATATTGCGTAAGGGAAGAGACTGTATAATTGAAGATACATACTTCCCTGTGAAATCTGGGAGTAACTATCAGTTCATGAATCACGGAATAAAGAGGATTTTTCTACCGTGTAAACAATGGAGAACCAAGGATTCCTCTTCAATTAGAATTAGCTGTTAATAATTGTAAATACAAAAAAGGGTTCAATCTTAAAGCCATACCCAAGAGGCTCCGTACGTCCGTAATTCATTCTTTGATAGTTCGGAGATGAAACATTTGTATGTTTCTATGTACATATAGAGACCCTCATATTGATATTAATTTGTGACGAGATTATTTAGTGTGTGAATTTCGTGGGAGAAATGCTTCCGGACGTTGTTTTTTTTTTTTTTTACTTGGAGTTGTGACTGGACGAGGCTTGCTCACTGCCCGCATCCCAACTCTCATCATCCACATTGACATCTTCCTCCTCCTCGATGGTGCTCGTGGCAATCCACTCCTTGATGCGATCCTTCTTGAGATTCCGATCCACCGTCGTCTCCACACCGAAGCGTGTGAGAGTTCCCAGTAATTTATTTTTATCTGTCAGGGAGGAATGGAAGCTGAGCATGGACATGTTCGTGGAAAGATCATCGTCATCCGTGGGCTTGTCAGGGATTTTTGACAACCATTTATCTTCCAAGTACTTCTGAATCTCCTCCGCCAAGTTCGACACTCTCTTCCCGGGATTGGGGTCAAAGAGTTTTCGGAAGAGTCGTCGAGCTTTCGTGGAGAGACATTTAAAGGATTTCGGGGTTTTCGTGACACGACTTCGGAGCCAAAGGTCAAATGATTGATAGCGGGGATCCGAACGTCGATCTGCTTTTTGCCATGGAATACTTCCTAAAAGGAAAGATTAAAAACAAAGGAAATTGGAAGGTTTTGAACATTTTCATGTTTCAAAAATATTATAATGTTTTGGAAAAAAAAAACATTAGCCTGTTACTCATTTCACTATATGAGAATATCCCCCAAAGGAATCTATGTCTATCGCAGCACTTGAGTGATTTTTACCTTGTTACATAATTTGTTGTTTTCAATTTTTTTTTTTTAACCCTTTACTTTCTGGGGCATCGAAGCTTGACAAAGTGCGCGTCCAACAACACACAACTTGAAATATTTGTTGCTAATCCCTTCCTTGTCTTTAATGACTTCATACACACCTGAGAATAACACCTTTTTTCCATCTCCATTTTTCATGTAATTCGTCAATTACATCTAGGTCACTTTTAATTATCATTTCCTTACTAATCAATCACATTTTGTGGAAGTTGTCTCTCATAAAATAGGAGTTAAACGCATACATGTTTTAGTTTTTCTTTTCCAAAACATAAACCAGAATTTTATGTCATTTGTAAAAATAAGCCTATTTTACGGGATGTGTAAAAATGATCCTATTTTATGCTCAGAAAACGTCCTTTAAAATTCCCTTTAATATGCATTTAATTATTTAATTGTGCCTTTCCTAATCTGTACGCTACATTCTTGAAATAATCCCCCACATATCCCGCCAGCGTTGGTGTAAAACAATGGTTTTGTCGGTTGTAAACGACAAGGACCGAATTTACCAAGCCAAATAGTTATCACATGTTAGATCCTGTGGAAAGAATTTCTGTAAAGACAAATTGGAAAAGCACACTTTCAGAGAATTGCAAGGCCAAAAAAACCCGTCAGCCACCAACAGATTAAACGGATTCCTTTGGGCGATTTGTTCCGTAGAAAGCAATCAAGTGTCGACCAAAAGATCCTGGCGGGTTTCATTGGGTAAAATACCCGAGTGTAGTCTCCAATACTTGCTTCTCTCCAAAATATTTTGGTCGAAACTCTTTTGCTTCCAAATGGAAAGCCGTTCCGTGGAATCCCTTTGCAGTCGTGTACAAAAGAGGAAGAGTCGAGGGGAACTCATGTTGTCTCAAGCCGCAGAAATAAATCTATTAGGCCCACATTACAACGCCACATGTAGAACACATCCCGCATCTAGAGCATAGAAGCGGAATGAGTAACTCTCTTGGCAAAAAAAAAACACAAGAGGCTTATGTACCGTCAACTTCGCCAGTGTCTTGGTGCACACGATATTGACAATAATTTCGTGAACAAAGTAATTAACGAAAAATCAGTCAATGCTGTCACTTAGACCCATTATTGCCTATAGGATTACCCTCTTACGAGGAGCCGTCTCTGGTCCTTTAATTAAGTACGGATTCATAAATATAAATTTACTTGGCTTTGGAAGAAGACATCCTAGGAGCCCTGACACCATTCGGCGGAATAACGTCTCCCGCTTACGTCAAGTGGCAAAATGTCTATAGACATGTGTATACACACACCAACAAGTGTGTCATTTTGCCCCAAGCACATTCATCCCGTTCCAACTATGCATGCACACGTGTAGAAATGACTGAATGCGTCCGATGGTGACAACCACATCAATTGGTAATAAATATGGGGACATGTTCGTTTCCATTAAAAAAAAAAGATGTGTCACCAAAAAGGAAGTCAAGGTCGGTGGTCATGAGTCATTTTTTCCCCCGTGTCTCATCAATGGAGGCTGTAGGAGGTGGTCTCGCGGTGACTGTCTTGTTGGATCAATCGCCTTTCCACTGATTCATTCCGTTCCTTCTGTAGTCTCTTTCGTCACTTTGTCTTTCTGTCACTTTCTTCCTATCATTCCATCTCTGTCATTTTGTTTTTTTTTGTCTCTTTCATTAATTTGTCGTTTTGTATATTTTTCCACGACTGACGAAACGAAGGGACGAGATGATGGGATGCGGATAAATGAACGGGTTGAGAAAGAAGGAGACGCAAAGAGAAAAAAAAAGAAAAAAAAGACGCAAAGAGAAATAAAAGAAAGACGCAAAGAGAAATAAAAGAAAGACGCAAAGAGAAATAAAAGACAGACGCAAAGAGGAATAAAAGACAGAAAAGAAAGACGTAAAGAGAAATAAAAGACAGACGCAATGAGGAATAAAAGACAGAAAATAAAGACGCAAAGAGAAATAAAAGACAGACGCAAAGCGGAATAAAAGACAGAAAAGAAAGACGCAACGAGAGGAAAGAAGGAATAAAAGACAGAAAAGAAAGACGCAACGAGAGGAAAGAAGGACAAAAAGAGAGAGAAAAGAAAGACACTAAAAGAGAAAAAAGAAGGACTAAAAAAGAGAAAAGAAAGTCACTAGAAGACAGTAAAGAAGGACTAAAAAAGAGAAAAGAAGGTATATAGAGAGAAAAAGATGCTAAAAGAGACAAACAGAAAGTGGTGAAAAATATAAAAAGTATTGAAATAGATAAGAAGCAAAGTAAAACGAAAGAAACGGAAAAGTACAGAAGTAGCTAATTGTAATTCCTTTATTTTTCTACAGCATTGTATAAATACTGATTTCCATGGACAGACATAAGAAAGAGACGAAAACGTGAAAAAAGAGACAAATATAAAGAAACGAAAAAATGAGAATGCTCGCTTAACATGGAACATTTTTTGCTTCGTTTTCTTCCTGTAACTTCTGAACGGAAAGCCAGAAATTGTTCTTGCTAAACAATTCTGAAAGCCTGACTTTCTAGCAGTATGACGAGATAAATATCATTGCTCTTCACCTGGTTTTAAGTTGTAGGCAGAAGCGTGGGTTTCCTTTTAGTTGAAACACACGGTATATACATATATGTATGAACATAAACGACCCGGTATGCTCACCATCTTTATTATTTTACTTGTTATGGACAATAATGAATAATGTCCAGGTGAGCGGCCTATTGTAATACAGTTAATATTGTATTTTGCAATGTATAACGCCTCAAGAAATTAAAAAACTAAACTAAACATCTTCTAGTTATTTTTGGCTTGCAGAATAAATCATAGGGAATTCCATAGTTTTTCTGCTCGACACTGAAAGGAAGTTCTGATAGAAGGATGAGGATTTTAGTACTTGTAAAAGGGTCTTAATTATTTGAAATGTTTCCACCAACTTCTCCTATTTCGATCTGGCCACAGGCACGAGATTTATTTAAGATTTCATGTTGAGGATACATGTCCTCCTATGCAACATTCCATCAGAGGGTTACGTACATACTTTTACCAGTGGGAATCCAATATACACAGGATTTTTGTTTCCACATATTTTTGGACATATGAAATGATTTTAATATTACGTGCTCTTCTCCTGGAGCGTGTAAAAGTACTCTGACAAGAATTTGGTTACGGGTTTGTTTTTAATTTCTCTCGTCGTTGATGATATCCTCATGCCACGATGTGTGAACGACGCGCGAATGTGTATTCATGATATATCTATATGTGCTATATGATATATCTGTAGGCAGACGGATTATAACTTCCATCCCACACACACTATTCTACCACGTATAATGTAAAACCATAAGAAAAAGGAGACAAACTATAAGCCAACCTCCTAAGAAGCTCCTCATCGTAATCACTTGTAGCAATTGCTGGCAACGGCTTTGACTATACGAACCACTTTCAGAAGCTCAGAATGTTTTTTTGGCTCCTTGGGCACAACCAAAAGTTTATGTAGTAGTAATTAGTAGGGATGAAAATTCTACTTACCCGTTAAGCATAGGAAAAGTAGGACGCCGAACTGCCAGGAGTCTTGGTGAAAGTCTATGGTATATGGCGTATCTGATAGAACACATTCAAAAAAAAAAAAGGACACACAAGAATCATATATGTAGGTCTTTATGCCTTTTGTGAAAGGGAAATAAATCTCTCTTTCTCTCCGTTTTGACTACTCACTCATAGAGTCCACATTAATTTTACCGTTTACTACCATCTATCTTTCAGGATCACGTATGTATATAGGTATGTTAAGGTATTGTTTCAAGTCCACCAACACTCTTTGGCCGCGTGTTTGGGAGTGGAGAAAAATGCGAGGAATATTCCATGTAAACATTTGTTGCATTTCATTTTAAACAAGAGATCCGTCAGGACTAAATAAAGTCAGAATGCTGATCCAAATTGATAATTTACGGGACTCACGGTAAATTACAAATGACGTTTTGCAAAAGAGATTCAGAGGGAAAGTCAATTAAAATATGGGTAAAATATGGGTAAAATATGGGTAAAATAAGGGTAAAATATGGGTAAAATATGGGTAAAATATGGGTAACATAAGGGCAAAATATGTAGGGGTGGCAACGATTCGATTCTAAATCGGATTTTTCGATTCAGTTCGATTCGATTCAATTCAAATACTTAAAAATTTGATTCGATTTGACACCGTGAATCGAATCAAATAATTCGTTTTGAAGACGTAAATCGGATCATAAAATTTAACTGAAATTCGATTCATTCTATCCATTATTTATTACAAAATTTTTGGATATACTTCCAAAGCAGAGCAATAACCATCTAAATATGATAGCTGTTGATGATAAATCAACGGTAAAGATTATATCACGGTTACTTGGATTAATTTGAACTGGTAAAGTAAACTATTAGACTGCATTATATGCTTAAAAATTGCAAAAAGTGAAAAAATATGTCACAACAATATATTTTTTGGATCGTTTGAATCATGATTCGATTAAATCCATGGGCTTGAATCGAACCGAATCGACTCAATTGCATCATGAATGGGATGGAATTGCGAATTTCGATCCGATTCGGGCTTTGAAAGGAATCGAACTAAATTTTTTTTGGATCAAATCGGATCGTTGCCACCCCGAAAAATGGGTGAAATATGGGTAAAAATAACTAAATTGTTCCTACTCACCTTGGGGCGTGTCAATGATTTCTGGCGGACAGTATGGAACCCACTCATTGAAGCGAACGGCGGAGGCCCCTCTCCGGCGACACTCCCCAAAATCACCCAACTTCACTTTGGAAAAGTCGGATTTAAACACTAGGACATTGTCTAATTTGACGTCACGGTGGACAAGATCATGCTCATGCATAAAGTCCAAGGCAGCCGCGAGTTGCTTGGCCACCTTCTTGGCATAGATCTCCCCGATGCCAATATCGGAGACGTTGGACGTGAGATCCCCGAAGGGAGCATACTCTTGGGCGAAAAGGTAACAGTCATTGGATTCAAAGAGGATGTCAAATGTCCTCACAATCACCTTGCTATTGTTGAGAACGGCAAGATTGTAACTGTAATGAAACTCTCGGATGAGGTCCTTTTTACTTGTGGAGTCCTTATGAATCGCCTTGAGGACCAACTCACTTCGACTCTTCCGATGTTCCACCAGGAACACTTTGGCAAACCAACCTTCACCCACTTCTTGCAAAATATCAAATTCCGTCTCAAGGTGTACCTATTCGGGCAAAAATAACAAAACCAAAATGCATACATAATACATGTCATTATATGCATTTTAAACCTTGCAAAATTTTTATGCTTAAAAAGAATTTTCATTCACATTCTTTTGCACAAGTTTCTAAATAAAAACCAAAGCCAACGATGTCCCAAGGGTAAGCCACTAGAACAGATGTACAGGATTTTGAAAAATCAGGAAAGAATGGAAATACCAAATAAAACTAAATAAAATCTATTCCCTCACCTTGGGTATATGGAAACTTGGAATCGAGTGAAGTTCAATGGTTACGTTCCTAGGACGAGAAACCATTTTGTCGACGAAAAAACCTGTTTGTCCCCCAGAAAAAGCACTGGATCGATACTGATATCAATATTAAAGTGCACCACTCACATCACCACAATTCACGATTCATCTTCCATTAATTTGGAAATTATTACAACAAGGAAATGAAAACAAAATGGGGGGAAACAATATATAATTGAGATGTTGTTGTCTCTTCACATTCTGAAGCGGAACACAGGGACAATTTTGTGGTGGCCAAACGAGAACGAAAGGGGAAGTCTTGTATGTAAAAAGTGTATACTTCCACCAATATTTGTGTGTCTTCGTGTGATGGTGAAACAAATTATTCGGTGAAGTCACTTAAAGTAGAGCGTAGAAGACCAGGAAATTTCCCCGTGAGACATGTATAGAGAGAGAGAAAGAAATGAAAGCAACTCACTACGAGTCTCTGCAGGTTCAACTGGGTAGGAAAAAGGATGTAAAGGACTTTTTCTCAATGTGCACGTAACATGACAAAACAAACCCGGTGGTGATAAATAGGAAGTATACCGGGCATCTTGCATACTGAAAGGAGAGAGAGAGGGATTTAGGGTAAAAAGAAGCAATGCTTTTGAAGATGAACTGGAAATCAAGAAAAGATGTTTGTTCGAGTATTTTTAGCTTTGGATTTTATACAGCTCCTTCGCTCCTTTCGCTTCTAATACCAACAGCCCAAAACATGGTGTTCACACACAGTTTACTATATTTTCTCCTCAAATGTATGTATGCATGTATATACATATGCTTTGCCCTCAGGACTAAAATGTGACTCCGGATGGTCTCACAAGTTGCATAAGTACTAAAAGTAACAAGGAAACGTTGGGGAAGTATGCCTTAATTCTTCGGGCTCCGGACATACACATGCTTGTCTCTGTATATCCGGATCCAAAGATCTATACATATATCTTTAGGGGAGGATAGACGCAGCGGTTTTGCCAATTTACAAGCACATACTTGTTGCCTCTTCCTACGATTTTTAAGCTTAATTTGTTTGCTTGACAGAGGTAAAGGGGGAAAATTTATACGACTTCACATGTATATTTACATTTTACACGAGTCCTTTCTTCCTACTTTGAGTTTAACCACATGGGCTCAAAGGGAAGAGGGAAAAACAGAAAGAGAGAGAGAGAGAGACAGGGAGAGATGGAGACAGAAAGAGACAGAGACAGAGTGAGGCAAAGAGAGAAAGGTACAGAGACAGAGAGAGTGACGAAAAGAGAGAAAGAAAGGCACAGAGAGAGAGAGAGAAAGGTACAGAGACAGAGAGTGACGAAAAGAGAGAAAGAAAGGCACAGAGAGAGAGAGAGAAAGGTACAGAGACAGAGAGAGTGACGAAAAGAGAGAAAGAAAGGCACAGAGAGAGAGAGAGAGAGAAAGAGAGAAAGACACAAAGAGAGAGAGAAAGGCACATAGAGAGAAAGAAAGGAACAGAGAGAGAGAAAGGCACATAGAGAGAAAGACACAAAGAGAGAGAGAAAGGCACATAGAGAGAAAGAAAGGAACAGAGAGAGAGAAAGGCACATAGA
>JAQGBT010000569.1:0-48225 GCA_034698585.1 Disparrhopalites patrizii
TGAAAAGAAAAGAAATCAAATAAAGAGAAGAAAATGAGGATGAAAAGAAAAGAAATCAAATAAAGAGAAGAAAATGAAGAGAACTAAAGAGGAAAAACAAAGGGGAGAGAAAGGGAGAAGAAAAAAAAGAGGGTAAATAACAAAAACAGAGAGGAAAAGTCAAGAGAAAAGTTAGATAAATAAAAGCAGAGAGGAAAAGTCAAGAGAAAAGGGAGATAAATCAAAGCAGAGAGGAAAAGTCAAGAGAAAAGGGAGATAAATCAAAGCAGAGAGGAAAAGGCAAGAGAAAAGGGAGATAAATCAAAGCAGAGAGAGGATAAGGTCGAGGCAAACAGGAAAAATAATGTGAGACAGAGAGAAAACGTCAAAACGGATAGTGAGAGAGAGAGAGAGAGAAGGGAAAATTGGAGGCGGAAGAAAAATAAAGAGAAAAAGATACGAAACAGACTGGAGAAACAGAATGAGGAGAGGATTAAGTAGAGATAAAGCAACAATTGTGAAATAGAAAAATACTGAAAAACAAGAACGGCAAGAAATACTAGGGAAAATTAAGGAAAAAAATGAGAAGCCCAGAAAAAGGGAGAGGGATACAGAAAGGGTTAACTAAACCGAGATAAAAAGAGGGTGAGACACGGATGTAAAAAGAGACAAGGGAAAAGAGATGTCCGTATGCTGTACAAAATAATGCATTATAATAAACACGAAATAACGTGGTGAATAAAAAATTTACCTGTTCTCATATGATTATTACTTTTTTCCTTGTCCCTATAGAAAAAACACTGGTGGGAGTTTCTACAACTGCAGGTGGGTTATTAGCGAAAATATATTCCAATAAAAATATGTTCCCTAAACAAATCCGTATGTATCCTGCCTATCATCAAGATGAACCATCGTAGTTAGTGCTAATGTTTTATATTTTTTTCTGTATTGAAAGATAACCATGGTTTTTTTCCCCTCCATTTGGGAGTGTATATAGACTTGATATAATTGCATATGTGTCTAATACAAACCCAAATAGTATTCGGCGTGCCCTGTATCAGGTCGTGCATACACGAAAGGGTTTATGAAGATAAAAAATGTAATTTGTCTCCATTATTTAAGGGTTTTTTGTTTAGCCGTGGGAAATAACCATACAAAATAATGACTCCAATTTGTACCCTGCCTGCTAGATTTCCCTCTCTCTTGTACTTTTGTTGTTGTATTTTTTTTTAATGCCAAAAAGTTCCAGGAACACATGTGTGTGTGGCTTTTTGGTGGCATCGCACTTGCATGTGTACACATTGTAAAGGGTAATTACGACTGAAGAAAGGATTTTTTTATTTGGTTACTCTCCACATATGAATGTTGTTAAGGTCCCTATTATTTTTGGGTAATTTTCTTCATTGTTTTTTTTTCTCGCTCCTTTTAACAATCAAACAATGGGTTCACCAAATATTGTTTTTTGCTCTTTTTTTTTGCTGTTGTTGCAAATGGTCCATTTGTTTTTTTGGCAAGCCCAAAAAATTTGTTTGTAGCCGAAACAAAGAAAAAAAATCTGCACAAAAAAGAATTAGTCACATTTGTCTCCTGTCAAATCCTTCCATGACTCCATGTCATTAAGTTAAATATAGTTTCTCTGCGTACATTGAATTCATTGATCTGTGACTGACAAAATCCGGAGGGAAAGAGTTCGGTACAGGTGAATCCTTTTACGTAATCTGCTCAACCACAATTGTATAAAAAAAAAACTGGCAACAAAAAAAAAATCACAAAAATGTTTCCCTTGTCAAAGGCTTGGAAGTTAGTAGGGGAAATTATTTCATGAATATATCGTCATGTCTCGGTGCTTCGTTTATTTTGATGACGCTGCAAACGTTTTGTTTCCTTTGTTGTTTGATTTTGGCCAACAAAAATTCCAACGTCCAATAATTTCTCCTGGCCTTGTGGAAATGATCCTGAAATTTTATTGAGCATTCCCAATGAGTCAAGTCCCATTCGATTGAGAGCAATGTCATAAATGAAAACTTGAAAGTATACATTTAAATTCAAATACATAACATAAACATATATAGGTACACTATATAATTTGCACCCTGTAAAATAGGATAGAGGATTACATAAAAAACTAAAAAATTCCATGAAGCTACATTTTGGCTATGTACATTGGCGTGTTGTGGCAAAAAAAAAATGCGCATTTTTGAAAGGGAAAGAGAGAAATTCTCGAGCGAAAAGTCTTTGACAGAAAGTATTTTTAACCCTTTCACGGCTCTATTTGTTTAAAAACATTCGGTGTTAAATGGATGATCTCTTCGCTTGAGTAGTCAATATGGATTTTTCCACTGCGACAGACCTACACATATGCATATTTCATATCCTTTTTTCAAGAATATAATATTACTCATAGTCAAGATGCCGACAGACAAAAAAATTGTGTAACTCAAAAATAAAGCAAGTAAAAAAAAATTTGTCTGCAAGGGAGAGTAAAAAAATGAAAGCAATACGAGATGAGATGCACTTGCGACACTTTATCTGAAGATGATCTATTATTATTGTTATGTGTAGATACTTAAGGGTGAAACAAAAAATCACAGAGACACATTTTTTTCCTTCTTGTCAATTTGCCAAGTCAACATCAGTTGACTGCAACAAGACTTTCCATATACTCAATTATCAACCCCTAAAAGGATTTTTACTGCTATGATGCTCAAATTGTGACGGTTCAACTAGCACTCTCAAGGAAAAAAGGGTTCACTTACGTAATTTAATTTTTTAATATTTTCCACAAAAAAAGCGTAGTACTTTGACTCGACAGGAATCAAAACTAAATGGTACACGTTTTGCCGTCAGTAAAGCCATAAATATTGGGCTTTCAACGACTCAAAAACCATTTACCTAAATTGGGACACTTCGCCGCAGAATTTTGTCCCGTTTCATTCTGCCCCAAAAAAGCTCTTTCTGCATCTAAAATGTATTAAAGATGGTTCAAATCAAATCTGATCATTTCCTTCCAGAACCGGTACTAATACAAAATCCCGGCATTCTCTGGTGGGAAGTTATGATGATATGAGATGAGTAAAATAAAAGAAAAATTCTCCTATTTATGATGACAGGCCGTACTATAATGAAAATTATTGTGGTGGTAGAATCAGGAAATAAGCTTGGTTACAAATTGTGGAAATGTCCCTTTAGGGGGGAATTGCTCCTAGTGGACCCAAAAATACATTGATGATCCCATGGAAGATAAAAAAAGCTGTCCATCTGGGGTAAATCTATACAGGGGAAGATTCATGACAGATTAGTATTATGATTAGTCCTTTCCGAAAAAAAAAACAAGGCCAAGAATAGCAATCCTGTGAGCTTCCTTTTTTCCTTGAGGGTGAAAAACTTTGTTGACGGAGGAAACTATTTCCTTGCTTCCCCTCCGTGTTTTCTCAGCTGTCTTTGTGACAGAAGAATTTGAGGAAATGGATGGAATTCCAAATAAGTAATCCTGCGGGCGGGGTATTTCAGGACGACAGCTCCTTCCGACATAAAACTCCCTCTTGGAAACCCACACCATTGGCATAAACCCGGTATCATACCGTAATTCTATTACATGGTCTACCTTCTACATAGATACGAAACAATTGTGTGGGCGTCTTGAAGCAGGATTTACCCAGGGACAGGAAAGGTTTAATAAAAATACGTTTATTTTGAGAAAATAATATATAGGCAAGAGTGCAAAAATGTATGAAATTCCTGACCGTGCAAATGAGTGTTTAATTGTGACTAAGGAACTATCCAAAAGGATGTTTTGAAAATTCTGATGAAGTTACTGAAAGTGGGCCTGTGATCGTAGGTGAAAACTGAATGCATGTGGGATGCAACAGGCTTGGCGATACTTGGAAGCTCAAATTGAACCAACTCTTGAATTCGTAAGATGTTAATGCGAGAATAATAAGCTCTTACATGTGATATTTTAACAACTTTATTACTTTTTACTTGAAATTAACAGCAAATAGAGTATCTACATTGATTCAGTAGATTTTGTAATCAATTTCTTAGAGAGTATAAAAAAACGGATTGAATGGTTGATGAAAAGCCAATTACTGTGTACCAACAAATATGCACTTATTTGGTTGCAACATAATTCATATCCATACATACCTATGTACCTACATACTTTTCAAAACTTTGACAAGGCCACTGAAACAATTATTTCTTTCTCAAAGATTATCGTCTATCTGTACTTTTCTTGAATCATTTATTAACTAAAAGAACGACAGGTCTTAATAAAACTTCGCTGCTCGTACAAAACAGATGTTCAAATGGTTTATTTGGTAAGAATTAAGCATAGAAAACAATTGCAAACACGTATGACATCAAGTTTTCAAAACTTCAAGATCCTCACTAACGATTCTGTGACGTGGATTTCGCTATCTGCTCCTTGAGAACTAAAATACTTTGTCTTTGCTCTGCTGGGAGCATGGCAATTTGCTCGTCAGATAATTTGAGCACTTGCATAATCAAGGCAGCCTTTTCAGTGTCAGATGCTCCAGCGGCAAATCCTGCCATGCCAGCTGGTAACGAAGGTGTGCTGGACACTTTTGGTGCGGAGGGCGCAGCCTGAGTTGTTGGAGGTTCACCGCGTCTTGATCTAGGATCACCTGATGAAGACGGTGGTCCGGCATTAGTGGACTGATTCCCAAACATCCTTGGATCACGAAGGTCCCTGTCTCTCATTTCTCTAGGATCACCACCAGACCGAGGATCCCTCAAGTCTCTATCTCTTTCTCTCATCATATTCATTTCTCGGTCACGCATATCCCTATCCCTTAAATCCCTGTCTCGATCTCTCTGGCGTGGGTCCATTCCAAATCTGTCTTGAGCTCGAGGGTCACGTCTAGCATCGAGATGAAACAATGATAAAAATAAACTATCACAAACAACGCATTATTTAATGGAAAGGTAACTTACAAGTCAAAGTCCTGAGGAGGCGCTTGTCCTCTGAGTCTTGGATCCAGCTGTCGCAAGTCCTAGAAACATGTACATTGTATTGCATTATAAGAATTCCATTATTTTCGCTACCGCTAACTACGATCTAACTAATTAAAACCAACCAACTAACCCAATCAGTACGTCATTACTTTCGCTCGGCAAACAAAAAATAAAAGATTATAAAATAAAAAGGGAAAAAAAGGGCACCAAGCGGCAAAGCATTACATTTTTGCTCTTTCGTACCATATCAGCGGATTGAACTGAGACGGGTGGTACTACTGGACCTTGACCAAACGGTCCAGGTGGATTTAAAGGCATAAGCGGCACTCCAGAATTTGCTACTGCTGTTATCCATGGATTTTCTGACGGCGGAGGTGGTCCCTGCATGGGATTTGGGCCCGCCATTACTCCCATCTGACCTTCCGGAAGCAAAGTTCCAACCGGAACACTGCTGTCTTTACTCAGCATACCCTGGACACACAAAATCAGTAGAAGATCAAAATTGTAAAGACTAATATCGAAATTCCAATTTGCAAAACCAAATGCTAATCTAAATAGAAATACTAACCAAAGCCACTTGTGGCTCAATAATTTTCATAACGACTTGAGCTTGAAGTAAAGCGTAGGCTAGTTGAGGATTTTGTAACAACATAGTACGAGCTTCATTTGGGTTATTTTGAATGCACAGTTTCATCTGCTTCATTAGATCAAACATTTGTTCCGGTGGAAGTGACGCAACAGTTCTGGCAATCATCTCAGGCGCTTTTTCTGGTGGTGGAGGACCTTCGTCTCTGTAGTTTCCGACACTAAACGGATTATCATCATGCCGTGGTCCATTTTGACCTGCAAATAATAAAAGTAATAGATTAAATTCACAAGTTACAAATGAACGAAATACGCCATTCAACGGTATAATTTTTAAATATTTATGCAATTATAACCTATATTGTTCCCAATTTCGGCCATCCGATGCCTTTCAGCTCCGGCATTATCCACTCGTAGGACTCTCCCATTAATTTCGTAACCGTTTAGGTTTCTCATGGCACTCAAGGCCGTTTCTACATCCTTGTACTCGCAAAATCCATAACCCTTCGGTTTTCCCGTCTCTCGATCATAAACCAATTTCAAACTCTGCACAGGTCCAACCTCACTGAAAATTTCCTTCAATTTTTCTTCTGTGACTTCATACGGAATGTTGCCCACTACAAATTAAAAGAGAACATCAGTTTTTATCCTTCAACACGCTTTTTACCCGTGACTTCAGCGGCACTGAATAATACTCAGGAAACGACTAGTACCAAATGTAAACGTATTGCTTACTTACCAAAAACAGATCTTAATGGACGATCAACTTGTTCCGACATGCTTGCGTAGACGTAATTACTTTTGAATATAACTTTCCCAGCAAATTGAAGGCGATTAATAAGGATAGCTTTCAGTCACCCAGCCTCCTTTGAGTATGTATTGCTGTAACAGAAATATTTGAATTCACCATTTTTGTACCTTCATAATTTCATATGCAATAACTAACATGTGAATGAAGGAAGAATAAATAATGTAGAAAATCGACAAAATTAGGTACAACTTACTTTTACCGGCTTGCTTATTCGTAATTAGGTATATTAATTGTATTTTATATTATATAGTCGCCGTGGACTTTTTAGATTCCATAAAATAAAATGCTTCACTTTATTTGTTCCATTTTGTTTTCCAAGAGGCTTTATTAACTCACTTAGATTCGATCCTCGAAAAACTCAACACGCAAACGAAACACCTTAGTAAAATTAATAATTGCGGTGTATTCGAAAGTCCCAGAAAGTAGTTAACAATTATTACCAATTAACCTTCACAGCAGTCAAATATGGAATCACGAATCACTATGAGAAAAAATAAATTGAAAAACTGATATCCGAATCCGGCGATATTATTCCTTTCTCAGGGTTAAATCTTGTTAAATCATACATATTACATAGAATAGGTATATAATGAACAGAAAATGCAAGAACAAACTTTATTAAAGAAAAACGGAAAAGAAAAGCTTTCCATTGCGTTTGAATTTCCCTCTCCGGTACTGCAGAGTAAAAAGAGAAATCATCGAGCATATGCATATACATAGCAAAACGCAGTCAAATGCAAACGCAGCTAGAAGGTAAAATAAAAATTGATAATCGTTTTGATCATTTTTCATTTGAAAGTGTAATGAGGCATCGTTTCTCCAAGTACAAACGTTAGCTGACCTTGTTTGCAATTAACTTATTAGCAAAGGTCGATAAAGGAAAATCTGTAATAAGGTGCCACAATGGTCATATGTATATGTAACAAAGCTCAAAGTCTGTGCTTTTCCCAATGAATTTTATGAATCATTTAATAATAATGGTACACCTATTTATTGCTTCTTTGTCCAATCTCACATACACATTACAAATTACAACCATTTTTTCTTAAAACTATACAGCACTGAAGCACTGAAGAATGTTAATTTTTAAGGACACGCGATCCAGGATTTATGACGCATTTCCATTTCCAACAACTTGCAGAGATGCGCACACTCTGAACGTAACACACAAAACATGTCATTCCGTAAAACTTAGGGTAACAGGTCATTCGAGGAATTTGTAACAGGGAAGGTCGAATGACTACTTTGCATTGATTCCACAAATATGTATTATTTGTGGGGTATTTTACACTAGTAATTGTTACAAAAACAAGAGCTTTAATTGTAATAAAATAATTAATAAATGGACGCATCTGCTATATCGTAACGAATTAAATGGGTTAGCTATTTGGCTTGTCGTAAATGGTCCAATTGCTTTGTTATCAGTTGTCACACAGTAGTTTTAAAGCCTTGAAAGTAAAGCATGTCGTACTGGAGACAGATCAAATCCGCAATTCAATCTGACTTGGAATGCTCTTCAGACACTTCTGAGACATTATTACAATCACCAGAATCTTTTGCAGGTAATTTCATGTTCGAGGATTCTTCTGCTTGTTCTAAACCCAGAGTCGGAATAGGGCCCATAACGCTTTCAATCATGTGAACACTCAGACTCCATAATTGACGCGCAAGATCCACATTTTCGGCATTGCTAGAGACGGGGCACAACCAGCAATTATTTAAGTAGAGTCCAGTTACCCCTTTCAGTTCTAAGGCAGTCGCTCCCCACACCGTAGTAGCTGTGGCTTGTTGCTACAAAAGAGTTTTCATTATGTTTAACTGCCGAGGCATTTACCTCCTACATTTATACATACTAAACCTGAGGTCAAAAGCGGTTAAAGATCCTCACCAATGATTTTGTAAAAGGCCTCACAATTGCGAATAAAATTCTGTACAACCACCAATTTCTAGAAAGTCCGGTGTATACCATATTACCCGGGTGGACGGAGTTGCAGATAATACCGTGTATAGACCAACGCCTACTAATCTCCGCTGCTGTAAGGACGTTACAGAGTTTGGAGTCATTGTAAGCCATAAACGATGTGAAATACTTGGCTGTGAGGGGTGATAAATAGTCTCGGGAAATATTATCCTTCGTTAGAAACGAAAATCTGCAATACACAAACATCAAATATGTTACTTGAGTTAAAATAAACTGTTTCTTGGTTTCTACCAGGTTAGAAATGTCAGCCTACCGATGAGATTCAGATGCCAATATTAGAATCCGGTTTGTAGGCTTTGATATTAGCACTGGCTTTAACAGAAGCGTCAAGTAAAACTGGGAGAGATGATTCACTTGGAATGTCTGCTCGAAGTTGTCCTCTGTGAGAGCAAACGAGGCTCCAAATATCCCCGCATTAAGAATTAGAATATCCAAATTGCTGTTAAATTAAAACATTGTAATCAGTTGCATACGTCATGGGGTTAGCATAAAACGGGCACTAACAAGATTAAAAACACTCAATTTATATTGCTGGAATTCAACTCTACATCATTCGATCTTTTTCAAGAAAATAAGTAGGTACATTTCATAACACAAAAGTTACCTGTATTTCAGTCTAATTTCATTTGCAGCGCTTTTTATAGTGTTCAATGAAGTCAGATCTGCTAATACGTATGAGCATAGAGCTTGTGGCCTATCTGACTTTATTTGTTTTATAGCATTTTCCAGTTTGTCTTGATTACGTCCAACAATTACAACTTCGCAACCATGTTTCACCAACTCTCTCGCCGTTTCGAAACCTGTAGAAGCAAGCCAATATTAATAAAATGTTAACACCAAATGTATTCTCTCACCGTGAGCCTTTTTACGTACTATTACTTAACTACTTATTTCTTTTGAATATACGATATGTACCAATATAACTATCTATACATATTTACCTATTCCACAGCTTGCCCCTGTGATAACAGCGACTTTTGAAGTGAGGTCAACACCATGCAAAACTTGACTAGCTGTGGAGCACGCATCAAACTGCTGCTTGAAATCATACAGCGACTCTTTGGCTGGTTTTGCAAAAGCTAGGCGGGGATCAATCCTAGTTTCCTTTCCGCTGAACGTTTCCACAAATATTTTCCCCTGTTTATCCTCTTTGCACGTCCATCCATAGGGTAAGTCTGTCGACACAACAACCATTTATTTACTCCCAATTTATCGATCATCATACAAAAGTGCCTTGACAGCCTTAGTATATCTCAAAATAGTATTTACACATTCTATGATAATTCAGGAAAAAGTAGACGATATAAAATATTTCATAATCACAAAAGCATACTTTCAGGAACAACTTTCTTCTTCCCCGAAACAGGATGACTCCATTGAGTGATCTGATGGATGTGACTAAAATTAAAATAGAACCAAAAACCAAAATCATGAGTCGTTTTATATCAATAATTATCTTAAAAATTGCAAATTGGATCATTACTTACTCTGCAAAGTACACCCGGCCGTCTGAGTGAATTCTTTCTTCCCAACCGGGAGGCAGTTCGTCCTCGCTGTCAGTATCGTGCCAACTCATGATGAACAATTTTGTACACTGATTTCCTAAAAAAATATAGGAAAGACAAAATAATCATAGTTTGTTAAGACATTTAAAACCTCCGTGTAGAACGCTCATGAACTCATGATGCTGTGCTAAACGCTAATTCAAGAACGAATGAATAACCAGGCTGCCGCATTCGAAGTGTCATATTTAATATTTACTGCTACTACTATCATCATCACGATGGTAGTCAAAATACGTGACCATCTCTGCAAAATTATAACGTGACATACCCGACCCACCACAAAAACCAAGTCAGTGTCAAGAAGGCTTTTCAGAAGGAAGAAATATATCAGAAAATATACAGAGAATCTCTATTAGAGAATCTCAATTAGAGATGAGCAAATGAAAATTTGAACAACATAAACATTGACAATGAAAACTTACAAAGTAATAAGACTTGACCCGTTGACTCGTTGATGTCCTTGGTCACATTTACTACAGGTCCAATTTCATTTTCTTGCTTATTCTTGAATCACTGTAGTTCTTATAGGTACATAGACATAGAGGTATCGTTAACTGAATTAATAGAACCAGACGAGTTAATGAATAGTCACAGCTCTGTAAAATCCATTTTTCGACTTTGATTTTACAATTTATTTTACTTTTTTACCATTTCATTTCATCTGGAAATGAAATCCCGCCAGCAAAGAAAATGAATCGAGACAACTGAGAAAAAGCAAAATGAGAATGAGATTTTCAATGATCCTGACCAGAGATTTCCGTCTGCAATGCGCCTTTTTATTATGCCTGTTGCCTGCTTTTGACAGTGACAACATATTTTTGTCTTTTTTGGCGGTTCCCCGGTGGCACTTTTAACGTTGAAATCCTTCGTATAGCGTATGCATGCACGGGGAAAAGGCCCAACGAGGGAAAGAACTCTTTGTTTTTCATTCAGTTTGGTTTTTATAGTTATAATTACAGCATAAACGATAAACCCTTTAACTTTTAACTGGTGAAACGACGAGACGAAACGACTAGCAAGTTTGAAAAGTTGAGAAAACAATTGAAGTAATACCTTATTTATTTAGAGAAAAAAATCTGTGACCTTTAGAAATTATTTCCAATCGACCAGTCTGTTCAGTGTGCAGTCAGCAGTCACGGTCACGGAGCCAGACAAAGAACCTTTCAGGTAAACTAAACAGCATTGATTATACCAAACTGTGTTACCTTTTAAATTGCTAGTAGTAAAGGTGAACACAGGTCTTAAATCGTTAGCGTTGTTTACAACAATTTGCACTACCAGACCAGCATCACCAATACCCAGTACGCGCACCTGGAGTTGACGTGTAGATATAAGTAAATAAATGGATATACCTATCTGATGACCGTATATAGTAAAAGAAACGATGTTACTATTTTGCCACTTGTTGTACATTGTACCTAATAATACTAGTTGACATGACAGAATAAATTTGTTCACTTTTTCAGCTTAACCAACATTTTAGTTGAGGGACGATCCTAAACACAACCTTCGGTTTCCAGCGGTGCATTTCATGACCAACAATCGTACCCAAATAGCTACGGAGCTCTGACAAGAAAGATGAAGCGAACCAAGTCTGATTCTGTAACTGCCGGTGTTGTCAACCTTTCTCTTGCACAGTACTCACAAACTGATACTAACCGGAATTCGGACGCAGTTTTATATTTTGTTATCCCCGATGAGCTGACGGAGACCACTTGTTCAGCCAAACTTAGATCTGTGAAAGAGGTTGGTTTGGTGTCCTGTGGGTATACTTTTTGTTATACCCCGAGATTTGATTTTCTATGGCCTCTACATATCTACTTGTATCATTGGGTTGGGATTTCTATTTCCTGAAATATTGTATTTCTTAAGAAATGGTGAATTTTTATTGTGTAGCTCTGCGATGGATTTTGCCTTACTTCGGAGTGGTTGGAAGAGGAAGAACTCCGGAAGATGAGGTTTCGCGTTAACAACGTTTTTGTTGTCGATCCCTTCAAAGGTCCAGCGTACGAGTACTTGGAGCAACAGTTCTTTAAGTCGAAACGATTTATGTAAGAGTAGTTTGACGGTTTGCAGGAATAACATGAATACAATCGACTAAGACACTAAATACAAATACCAAGATCGTACAGTTGAAGCCATTATTTAAAAAAATCATTTTATCAGGGTTATTGGGCCACAGTGCCTACGATACGCACTAAACCGAGAAGATATGGATGCAACTATGCAGAGTCGGGGATTCCCATTTTACACCATGGGCATGAGAAACATTTGTGTGAGCTTCACTGGATTTCAATCAGAAGAACAGGTTTGAATTGTTCAATTTCGTGCATAAATTATTTGATCCGCTCATCTTACCCTGGTCGTGAGCCGTGTGCCATGACTCAAGAAATATTTGTAATTTGGATCGCTATATGCAGGGCATGTTATTGCTTTATTATGCCCACTCTTTCGAATCCTGGTGATTTTTTAAATATTTTCTGATTTTAAAACATGCAGAAAGAATTAGCTGAGTTGGTGCAAAAAATGAATGGGATCGTTTCCAAAGCTTTCGCCGTTGCTACAACTCATGTTGTTGCGCACAATGTTTTAACACCGAAATGTACAGAGGCGTTCAAAAAAGAAGTTCCAGTCATGACGGCTGACTGGATAAAAGAAGTATGGAGGGATAGCCAAGAAGAGATAATCGACGCAACGGACAAGAAGTACATAGAACAAGCGTGCAAACTTTTTCATGGAATTCGAATCTGTGTTTCCCAGATACCTTCAGCCATGAAAAATGCCATTGAAAAAATAATAAAATTAGGAGGTAAGATCACCGTGTATAGGACTTGAACTTGACGTGTAAAATTGAAGTGCATCATTGTACAGTGTACACAAAGCTACTTTTTGTTTGAATTCGAACTTTATTTTTTCTCCAGGTGATTGCTATGCCAAGCTGATTAATTTATATTGTGAATAGGTGGGTATTACACCAAAGATTTTCGGAGGCATGAAACGCATGTTCTAATTGTTCCGAATGCGTCAGGAGAAAAATACAAATTCGCAAAACAGTGGCAAATTCCCGCTGTTACTCCCGAATGGGTTAACAAATGTAAGGATGCTGGTCATATAGTTCCGTTTGAAGGGTTCGAACCGTCCAGAAGACCCGTATACAATTCCACCCAAATATTGGAAGATGTGGAGCCACAAGGTATCAACATAAAGGCGATGTATCACTAATTTCACAATATTTTAAGCTTATTGATAGCTAGTCAATTTTATTAAATTGCAGTCCCGAACATGAGCAACATTGCAAGTATAAGTGCAATCGGTGATTTTCCGGAATCAAGTAGAATAGATGTGGCGAATGCTTCCAAAATTAGTTGTAATACAATTTTAACTGCACCTGACGGCTTGAGAAAGCAAGAATTAGACATTCTACAGAATGCACCGGATGGCTTTCTTGATGGGTGCGATGTAAGTTCTAGACTTCGGATTTCTATTTGTTGGTGATTGTAATGACTATATTAACGTGTAAATGTAAATACTCGAAGCATTAATAAGAGCTCCTTTTTTTCAGCTGTATTTATTTCAAGTGGACAGTAGTCGCAGTAATTATCTAGAAATCCTGCTGATGTCTGCCTCGGTTACGTTAAGCAAAGAATTTTCTGGCTCCGTCACCCATGTTATCGTTTTTGAAGATTCAATTTCAGAAAAAGAACTGAAACTATTTAAGAGGGAAGGGCATACGTAAGTTTGATTAAATGACGTTCGCTGCGATTTGGAAAAATGGCTAGCATTGCGATGGAAGTTGGGACGAATGTAGCTTGTATGTACATTTGCACATGTGTCATTATTTTACAGACCACATGTAGTGTCATTTCAGTGGTTGCTACAATGTGCACAAGACGGGAAGCAGGTGGACGAGCATGGATATGTTCTGACTGCTCATGAAACCACTCGGGCAGGTCCAAGCCGTATCTCACGAGACGTAACGAGCTTACGAAATGAAATGAATGTATCTCTGGGTGTTGATTCTCAAGAACCAGTACCTAGAAACAGCGAGTTTGGCAACGTCACGTCGGGACGTAATAGCGGAGACAAAATGCAGAGGAATTTAAGCCAGAGTGCTTTTGTACAGCCCGAATGCGTTCAGAGGCCAAAGTCAATTGCATCTAAAATTAAAGAAGAAGCTACGGGTGAAATTGCGGATGAGTTCGCGGAGCCTGAATCTGCAGGAGTAGAAGAAAAGTTAGTTTTATATGGACTAAAGTTCATGGTGAAACTGGAGTCCTCGGGCGCCGAAGAATTAATAAAGGCAGCAATTATAGAAGCGAGTGGAGATGTCGTAGAGGAAAAAGATATAAATTGCGATGAGGGCGTTACTATTGTTCTTCCGTCGGTGTATCAGCCATTTCAAACCAAAGCTAGCGTTTTACAATGCTGTACCAAGTACTGGGTGGTAAGCAAATTTTTCTGGAAATCAATGTTTATTGTCTCACTCTGATTATTGTATAATTCTTCATTTACAAATGGTGAAACAAATGTTTTCCGTATTTTTGTACCTAATTACTAATTACATATGCCTCCCGCATGACAGACGGAAGTTATTAATGAAAAGTCGCTTGAAATACCCGAACGGTTTTATCATACTCCATTGGAAGTCGATTCCTCTCTGAGCGATTTATTGCAGGGCGTAGTCTTGGCGATGAGTGCATACTCCAGCGTTGTAAAGGAATATATCACCCAATTAGCTACTTCTATGGGTGCAATGTAAGCCATGGTGGTTTTATTTGACGTGAACATCTTTGTTCCGTAGATTTTTCAACTCCTGTAATATATTTTTTTTCTTGGTGTTATTTTCCGTAGAGTGCAAGAAGTTTTTTCACGAAAGGACACGAAAGGGTCTTTGAAATCAACACATTTATTGTGTGGTGTAAAAGACAATGACAAAGTACGAGCGGCTCAAAGGTGGGGTACTCCCTGTGTCAGCTGTGAATGGATTGTTGAATGTTATAAAAAGAAACAACGGATTTGCCACAAGGACTTTGACCTGCAAGATAACAGTGATGCAACTATGTACATGAAGACGCCAAACACACAGGTAGAAAAATATCGGAAACTTTGCCCCTCAACAAGCACCGCCTCAAGTCGTGGAGGAGGTGCAAGTGTTATTCCTGGAACGGATAAGTCTAAATACGACGACGGGTTCCGCCGACCTGAAGGGTTAAAGCAAGCGAAGCTAAATTTTAATGACTTGGATTCACCGGTTCGGTGTACACCTGCTGTACTTCCATCTGCGGCACCGGAGGAAGAGCCTGAGTCACCTCTTATCCGACCTGGTATGAGCCGACAAGCATCAAGATATTTAAAGAGAGCTATAGAATGGCAACTCGCTGATACGCCTCCTGCTATTGCAAAGCAGAGGGAAGAACAAAAAAGAAGAAGGTCAACGCCTATTGACGACATAATGAAGGATATTAATGAACTCATGCAGCAACGGCTTGAACGGCGCCGAAGGGAATTAAATATATCCCCGTTTCAGCCTTTCAAAAGGGTAAGTCTCTTAGTTGTACTTGCCTTCACAATTCCGTCAAATAAGAATCATAATAAGTGAACATGCATTTAATAATAATTCAGGCAGCCTCTACCGCGAATGCAGAAGATAATGATCGGGACGAAAGCACTGCAGAAAATGAGGCTTTAGTAGACGAGGAAGAAAATGATTATGAGAGCGAGGAACGTACGAGTAAAAGGGCAAAAATGAGTGATAAGACAGATGTACCAAAAGTCAGCACCGAAAGCAGTAGAACAACTTCTGCAGGATGTGCAACCGGTGGCGATCGCAAGGGTTCCTCTGTTGATCGTGATGCTAAAGTGTCTGCTCCCTCACAGGATAATGATAAAAATGATGCAATCAAATTTAAAGCCCTAAGCAAAGTTATAGATTTTGACGATGATCTTCCCGGTGTGGTCGACGATGGGGAAGCCTCAGAAGTAGGTTGGGCTGTTGAACCAGAGCCTGGTATAGACAAAAAGCAAACTGTTTTTGACGGCAACAAAGTTAGTCCTAATGAGGAGCCTGGAAAAGAAAATATTATTGAGGAACAACCGCCTGTGTTAATACCCGTAGATGAAGTGTCACCCAAGTCGAGTTCATCTAGAAATGATAAAAACGTAAAGAAAAAAAGAGGAACCGGCAGTTCAGCGAGTTCGTACCACCCACCCTCTGGTGCCAGTACAAGATCTACACGCAGTGGTGCTTCAGCGAGTAAACCAAAATATTGCTTCGCTGTATCTGGTGGGACCGTTGCTGTAAGTGAAACCACCAAAAGACAATTGTTTTCGTAACTGTATCATTTGTAATATTGAACATTTAAGTTATGTAAATGCAGGACAAGGAATCGTATAAATCAATTTTTTCACGATTTGGGGGCACACTAAGTGGATTGGATCACTACGATCCTAAGGCAGATGCCGTGATAGCCGGGAAAGTTGCCAGAAGTGAAAAGATTTTGGGTTCTATTGCTGCAGGCAAGCCGATTCTTCACCCATCCTACTCAACAGCTTGTGACGAAGCCGGCGAGCTTTTAAACGTAATGCATGTTTCATTTCACCATCCTATTACCAACACCTATACGGTTGAACAATAAGTATTTCTTAACGCCTTAATTCATGAATATTGTAATGTACTAGCTTGACGGATATATATGGAAGGAAGATCAATGTAAAAGCCAAGCTGAGAAAAACATGACCCGAGTTGCCACATACTGGTACAACAAAATCAAAGATCATCCCAAGGAACTACCTTATGCGAAATTCCGGGTGGGTATTTTTGAGCGCAAAGCCAGCAAAAGTGTAGCATATACCCGTCTCATTGAGGCTGGAGGTGGGCAGGTAGTTACGGATAAAAAGAAGATGAATATTATTATTGGAGATACAGAAGAAGCGGGAGAAATATCCAAAGAACTCAATATTCCAATCAAGGTAGCTCTATATTTAAATGATGTTATTATAAATTACGATACTGATGATTTAGAGTTGCAGTAGAAGCGGTATGGTCTCGTTTTAATCAGATTTTAAAGGATCGAATGCGTACGAAATTACGACTTCGACATCATAAAATGTAAGATTTTATCTATATTATACGTTTAGTTAAATTGTAATGTCTGCCTCAGTTACGACTTAAAACGTTCTGATTTCTAAAATATTTTTACGTTACTGTACGATTATGTGCATACATATACCTATACGTGCACACTACAGAAGGAAATCAAAGTTGAGCCTTTCAGTTCGTAATTGTAAATAACACAATCTAAAATACATTTTATGATTTTATACTTATTTAATTTACACCTTAGGACGTAAGCACGAATGTTTGATATTGTATGTAGATGTAGCGTCGTATTTTTGTGCTCATTTAAAAAACATTTCTTACTCAGTAATTTATGATTAAACGATTATTGTAAGCATAAAGAATGGTAATTTTAGTATTTTCTTAAAATATGTTGCACGCGATAGCAACACAATGTAATGCATTTTTCTCTACGCCATTCCTGTTCGATTTGTGGTGGTGGTGTGTTTTCATTGGAATAAATCACTAAACTGTTTGAATGCAGTAAAATAGAGCGTGATACACTAAAACCGTATGTTACACTGAAGTTGAATTTTACCAATATTGTAGACAAAAATCATCCTTCGTCGTAGAATCTTCAGAAGTTTTGCTTAAAATCGGTTGTAGCACACAAACAAGAGGTTTGTGGAATGAAATAATTTGGTCTGCCTTGACCCTTGACACAAGGTTTCTCGATTACTCTAAGCGCATATAGGTACTTCTGTGAAAGAAGCCAACAGCGGAACTCGAGTAGAGGTTATTGCTTATTTTTAATATACATAAATATGTATTACACAAACAATGAAGCCATATCGAGCATATGAATAATGATAAATGTACATAGTACATACATACATAACATATGTATATATGCTGTATGCATAGAAAGCTACAAAATTGTGAACAGGTACAAGTTTTCATTAGGATTTACTTAACGAATTTGCTTTTAAATCGCAGAACAATAGTTACAACTTATAACAGACAAAACGTACGTACAACATCATTAAAAATACAAATTCCATTGTGTACAGACTTCGTACTCAGTCGAAAATAAAGACCTTATTCACAATAACAATCAAATCGAGCAAAAGGAACAACCAAACAAGTAACAATATATTAAGAAAATTAAACAACTTTGTAACGACCTTTGCTTCCCATAAAATGATGAGCCGATGTTTGTATCCTAAGCATTTCTTCTTTCAAGATACGACAAATTTCTGACTTGGCTTTACTAACGGCCAAATCTGACATTGATTCAATTGCTAGGTACAGCTTTCGCTCACCTTCTGGAGGATTTCTACCTGGTGGGACATAAGTTCCTCTAACTGTTATTCCGGCTTCAGAATAGTCGCCAATTTGGGCTAACGTTTCCTTAGAAGTAATTCTCCATCTGGCTTGCTGTGGGAATTCATTAATTTCTAGTTCTTCTTCGTATTTCTTTTGAACTGGCGGGTTAGTTGATTCAATAGAAAACGGAGTAGGTTCCTGTACAAATAAAATAACAGTTTACAATGCATTCAATACGCAATGCGAATCTCGTCGATTTAAAAAACAAAGCGTGTATTTAAATGTACATATAAAATATATTGTATGGCTTACCGATATTGAGTTTGACTGCAATTCTTCTGGAGGCTGGTAATTCAAACGTGTATTAAGTTTTGCAGCAAGTTGTTCCGCCACATTCTTGGCCTGTAAAAAATGTTTAAACAAATATACATATAGTAAGTTAGTTGCAGCTAAGATTCGGTCTTTCAGGATTTCACTCAAAGCTATAAAAATACGTCTTCAAAATTATGGTAAACATTCTAGACTGTTTACCATAATGTAAACAGTCTAGGCATATTACACAATATGCCTAATGTCTATAATTATTCCCGTTGTTAATTATTATTATGAAGAGCAAATCTTACCGTCACAGTGATTTTTGTCGGTGGTGCTATAATATTTCCTTTCATAATCCTCTCAGCAGTAAATTGTGCTTTCATATCAGCACCCAAATTCTTTTCCGCTTGGATTCGTGAGGCTAACCTCTTCGCTAATTCCAGTTTGTCCGTAGATGTAGATGTATTTGTGGCGTTAGGAACTATTCCCGGTTGGGCAAGCGTAGCAGGAGTGACGTCCTTCACGATACGCTTTGGCGCTAAAATGGTCTCTATTTGTTGTTCAATATCTCCTTCTATGTCTTCGTCATCCGAGTCTTCCAAACCTAAAACGCAAAAGGAGAAATTCGACAAATGAAAATTTATGGCGGTTGAAATGGCAGATACCACGAAATCAGTTTTACCGCCTGTATATGCTTTACTTACCTAAAGCGTGTTTCTGAAACTTCTTTTTTTCGTTAGCCATCTGAGCCTCTGTATCATCAAATTTAAATCCTTTCCCAGAGAATCCTCCTGTACCTGATTTCACTTTCTTTCCATCACCTTCTTGCTTGGCTTTGTACGAATCCCACAGTTCCTGCAATTGTGGAGGAACCTCGGTTGCAGACATCTCCATGGCTTTAAGGATGTCACCAGCATGTCTTTCCTGATCTGGCGTAATAAATGTGTAAGCGAATCCTTTATTTCCTGCTCGTCCTGTCCGCCCACAACGATGCACGTAGTCTTCGTAATGATTTGGACAATCGTAGTTAACCACAAGAATTAAATGCTTCACGTCCAATCCTCGCGCAGCTACACTAGTCGCCACAAGCAGCTTGGCTCTACCGGATTTGAAATCGGTTATGGTTGAATCTCTGTCATATTGGTCGATGCCTCCATGCAGAGATAAACATGAATATCCTGCCTTTATTAGTTCTTTTAGTAGTTGGTCTGCGTTTTCTTGTTTATCCACAAACACAATAACACTCCCTTGCTCTTGGTATATTCCCAGTAGTTCCAGGAGTTTGAGAAACTTTAACTCGTCCTCCAAAACAACAACATTCTGTTCTACGTCTTTACATACAATGGACCTTCCACCGACAATAACTTCCACTGGCTTCGACAATGTTCTTCTGGCTAGAGCTTCCATTTGACGTGGGAACGTAGCCGAGAACATCACGGTTTGCCGATCAGGTCGCACGTTGTCTATAATTCTCATTACTTGTGGTTCAAAGCCCATGTCAAACATACGGTCTGCTTCGTCCAGAACTATGTAAGTCACTCTTCGGAGATTAGTAACTCGACCAGAATTGGCAGCAAGCATGTCAATCATTCTTCCAGGCGTGCACACAATAATCTCTGCACCTCTCTGTACGGAAACCAAAATTCATGAATTATGGTAGAACTTGTAAATCAAATTACTAATGTATCCATAATATATTTAATTATTTACTATTTACCTACACATTAGTTTCAACATACGTGTTTATAACTTATAGGGATAATACGAATTTTACCTTTAATTCGGCAATTTGCTCGGAGATTCCAGTTCCCCCGTACACACACACCACGCGTAGATTTAAAGATTTGCAAAATTTTTTTGCATCTTTCCCAATCTGCATGCATAATTCTCTAGTGGGAGCCATGAGTATTGCTGAAAAAATAGAAATTAAAATTATTTGTAGTTTAACGGAAGAATAACCAATATCAAAACGATGGTGTAGGCTGAATTCAGAATTGCAATAATTCGGAGAAACAAAGTAGTCGAGAGGTCGACGAAGCAAAGAACACGATGAAAGCTTACCTATTGGTCCATCTGTTTCTTCCAAAGGTGGCTGATCTAATATATGCCGAAACATCGGCAGCAAAAATGCTAGAGTTTTCCCAGAGCCAGTTTTTGCAATACCAATTAAGTCCCTGCCAGACATAATGGCTGGAATTGCTTGAGATTGAATAGGAGTTGGTTTTTCGAAGCCTAGTTTTTTTAATGTTTCCAGTTCTTTCTTAGAAACACCTGCTTGAGCCCATGTTCGAATAGGTTTGGGACAACCTTTACCTTTAACGCGAATTCCCTCCATTTCACAGCGATAAGTTTCCACTTCCTCAGGCGTGATTCGCGCTAGTTCCGGCACTTCAACGTAGAAGCTCTTGCGAAATTGTTGGTACGTTACTGCAGTGTGATCAACTTTCACTAAGTCCTTCTTGTTCTTATTCTGGTTCATGCTTGAATGAATTCCTTCAATGTCCTCTTTTTCTTCTTCTGACGAATACTATTAAAATTGAATAACACAAAAGCTTTTAGTGCATTTGTTCCTAAAGGTACACTACACACATAGGTATATAGGAGATATTTCAATAAAACCAACTAGGTAAGTACTTACTTCCAACCCATCCACATTTTGTTCAATTAGTTCCCCTTTATCCTTTTTTTCCGCTTTCTTCGCGACCCCAGATTTCATTATAACAACCTTTTGCCCGCCTGGTCCTGGTTTAGCAATACCGGATGGTCCAGCTATAACGAGATAAACGATTATCAGTTAAGCATCTTATTATAAGCACATGCTGTAAATGTTAATGTTAATAGTAAAATCTATACAACAATACAACTACACATATATACTAGAGGTAATAGGTATGCAGTATGCACTAGTAGTTCTAATACACATGCATACTACATACATAATATCTACATGCACTTAAATGAATAATGATAATGAATAAATGAATACCATTGCGATAAAAATTGAAATCGTTAGTATGTTGCACAGACTCACAACTTGAATGATTTATTTTCCGAACTTCATCCTGAACACCCTTCATAAAGGCATCCAGTGGATCTTCATCATCTTCTTCCTCTTTTATTTCCATTGGAGCCTCTTGCTCTTCTATAACAGCATTATCCTCAGCTTGCACCTCCGGTTTAACTTCAACAGTGGGTTCCTCATCGTCGTCGCCTTCCTCATCAAGCGTCCACTGCTTGCGAGATGCATTGGTTAACATTTCTCTTTTGACAGCGACTTCGCGCTTTAAGTCAGCTTCACGCCTCGCAGCTCTCCATCTGTGAATAAAAGGAGACGAGTCCAGACATTCAGTTTTCATACATGATTTATCAATGGGAAACATATTTCATTAATAATACATGAATAAATAATTGATAATTTATTTTGATCTAATCAATAATTTTTTTGTGGATCGACTTACTTTTCAATTCTTTCACGTCGCCGCTGCATTTCTGCTTCTAACTCTTTTTGGAGTTTTTCTTTCTCCATCGCACTATCAACAATGTGGTCATTGTTGTCCTTACTTTTGTCCTCACCGACCTCCTTCTTCTCCTCCTTTTTGTCCCGCTTATCGCGATCCCTCTCCCGAGAGCGTGATCTCTCCCTTGAGCGTGATCGTTCCCTCTCCTTGGAACGGGACCGATCCCGGCGATGTTTTCGCCGGGATGCATGTCGATCCTCGTGCTCATGACTTCGGGACCTTGATCTAGACCTTCTTCGAGCGATTCTTCTCACACGTTCCCTTTCTCTCCGGTCGTGGGGAGACCGGGAACGTGAGCGAGATCGGGACCTATGCCGTCGCTCTTTTCCCATTTTTTCAGCGATTATCCACTGGTTGAGTGAGAATTTCTAGAAGTCAAAATACAAAAGTAAAAACTCGCTCCCACACAAAGTGCCGTCACCGGAGATTTTTCTCATTTAATAAATTCGAAATTGCTTCAAACTCAAACACTCAAGCTTTATATCTTATCTTAATATGCTTATGCGTGAAAACTCTTTATCACTGACATTCAAATTACAAACAAAAACCAATGTATAATGTAAGTCAACAAGTTATGAAATTAGCTTATTACCTCTTATTCTGCGTAAGTACAATACGGAATTGACGGAATGAAGAAAAAGGAAATGAGACCTCGGTTTGGAAGTAGGAACACTAATAAAACGCTAAAACTTGACACCGCCAACTGTCGTATTATCAATTATTCGGTTGTCAATATTGGTTTGACGTTTTTCAAACTTGTTTCAAACTTATGCTCCAATTCCTTCTCGTTTTGTATAATAACTGTTTCGTGAAATTTTACTTTCTTTCCTTCGGTTTTGTTAATTTCTCTAACGAGAGTACTGATGAGGACGGGAGGATTCTCGAAATAATCGAAATTCTAAAGTATTCCTCATTCTTCTTGTTCAACCGTTCAACGTTCCAAAGTTGAATTGAAAATCCCTCCATTTTCTTCTGTACAATGTTATCTCGTGTCTTCGCTTGTCCCTGTGCAAAAATATTCCGCCAGGTTCAATTTTACAGGTGTTTCGAACTTTCGACGAAAAAACCAATAGAAAAAACACGGCTATTCCTTCGGCAGCGGAATACAATTTAGATTTAGGTTAAATCAGTTGATTTCTCGATAATGTTACCTAATTACTAATTACCAAAGTCTCAGGTGTTTTTGAAGTCTTAACAGATCTCAAGTTTCTCACTCATAATGATTATGTCGTTCGAAGTGGAAACGTTCAATTTGGCTTCCCCGACGTTTTGGAGGTTATTAAAAATGCATTAATGTATAGGTACTGATTGTAATCAGTGATAGGTGATAGTGATAGTTGTATTGTGTATAGGCAATTACAAGTTGGGTTTGGGCTTAGTGCAATATTTATATAGAACACTTGTTGACTATTGTTATAGTTGAAGGCAAGTCATTTAGTTATTAGAACGTTTAACTGTAGATGAAAATGAAGATTTGCTACTGGAACTTGTCCTGGAGATCGTGTTAGTTTTTGTTAAAGTCAATTAGTGGAGTATGGAAGGTATTTCTGGAACCAAAGAACTTCTGAACTCTTGACAAACGTTGAATATTAGTCGCTGGAAGTTTGTCAGGAAACGAGGTAACAAACTCTGGCCATCATTTGCATTCAAATGAGGTAACAACAAGGTTAGTGGAGTTGATTTTCAAGTGTTGTTATTATGGAGGTGTTGAACATATCCCAGGATAGCCTGGAAGAAGACACTTCCGGGGATGAGGTTGAAAATGACGAGGAAGAAGGATCCCTGGGAAATTTGGAAGAAGAGATTAGAAGGAATCCGGCGCTGAAGGTGATGCTACGCTGGCAGCGACGTAAAGGCCTGGAAATACTGGAGCAACTCATCCCTCACAACAAGCAGTTCAGTCTTTTTAAATTCTACCTTCTCGACTGCGACTCATCGTCATCTACTGAAGATAATCCTTTGGGTCATTGCAGCTTACCCTTCTCTGTGCAACGCTATCAACTGAAGCCAGTTATCAGGTGCTTTAAAAATACTACATAGACTTACACTGCTTGTCAATTAGTTTTGGTTTACCGTGCTTAATGTTTCACCAACTAATATTTATTGTCACCTTCCTAGGTTGTACGGTATCGACAAGTTTGGCAGTTCGGTTTGTTGCTTCGTTAATGGATTCTTACCATATTTTTATGCTGCTCCATCTAATCCGTTTGTGGAGAGCGACATCGCTGGCTTTAAACAATGTCTCAATCAAGCTGTCATCGACTTTATAGACAGAGATGTAAGGTCGAGTTCCTTCTGGTCATACGTTAATCAAGATCACCCGCCTATAATTGATGTAGAACTTGTAAATACGCACTCAAAGGAAAAAATATTTGATTATCATCCACCCAGTGCAACTTGTGAGGCTCCTGTATTAAAAATTACTTGCTTGCTATCCAAGTAAGTAATATGATCATCTGAAGTGATTACTGATTTACTTGTAATGTATTTTTCACGTTTGAAAACATTTTTTAATTTAGTGTTGACACTATTTTTTTTGTAGAATCGTGTGGATCGCAGCGGATTTAATCAAGAAAAATGTCGTTACATACCCTTTTACGGACGTGCCCTGTAGTTACAAGCTTTATGAAGAACAGCTTAATCCCACGCTACGGTTTTTGACTTCTTTGAATATCTCTTTATGCTCCTGGGTACATGTAAATCTAATCCCTGGAAAATGGAATGATCGGGATGCTCAGTATGATCTAGGTAAATAAAGTAGGAGTATCAGACCTTTTTTTTTGTTCTCTTCCGTTTTTGTGTCCACTTGATGACTCCATGAGTCACAGAAGTCGTACAAAAACTCATGAGAATGACTGGTTGCTGCTTTTAGCTTTACAGAGGCAAAGCCATTGCCAAATCGAGCTTGACATCGATTATGACTGTCTACTGGAGAACTTGCCCACTTCTTCCCAGCGTCATGATACTTCCATGCCAAAATTTAGGATTGCAAGTTTTGACATTGAATGTATGACTCGGCCTCCAGACTATAAATTTCCAAGGGGAGGAAGTGATCGAGTATTACAAATAGCGACTGAGCTTTCAGACTTTGATCCTGAAAGAAATAAAGAAGATATTCTTGGTAATATACTTTTCTGAGATACTGTAGCGAAAATTAAATCCGCGGATAGGACTATCTGTTGACATAAAACCGCGGGGATGTTAACAAATAATTAATATGTTCTAGGTAAAATGGTATTCACTCTCGGAAGCTGTGATCCTATTGAGAATGCCCTCGTACTTTCCTTCGAAAGTGAGGAATCTATGCTAGACGCTTTTAGACTGTTCATTTGCATAACTGATCCGGACATCATTACGGGATACAACATTAACAAGTTTGATATACCATTTCTTTTGGATCGTGCAAGAGTTGTTGCTTCCAAAAAACTTTCGTGAGTAACAAGTTGTTTATTTGTTAAGTTAGTTTAAAATTAAGAAAATACTTGCTATTTATTTACGTGCTACGAATAACTACTTCAGGATATAGGTACAGCTAGTGAGTATGTATGTATTATGTATACCTAATCCTGATTTTATTATTCTTACAGATTCATGGGCCGCATTATCCGTAATTCTGCCTCCTGTAGAAGCATTTCTCAGGAAGTGAAACGGCAAAATCCTCACGCTGACACTGTTCCAAAAATTCAGGGTCGAATAGTTTTTGATATGTTCCCAGTGATTAGACACACATTTCCATACCAGCAGTCTTTCAAGCTTGGGCACGTGGCAAAGAATTTACTAGAAAATTCATATAAAGATGATGTTGCGTACACAGATATTTTCATCCTGCAAAACAGGAGTCCAACAACCAGAAATAAATTGGCGAGATACTGCCTGCAAGATGCTGTGTTGGCTAGACAGCTTATGTTTTTAACACCCGGCGAGTATCCTAATTTTGTTTCATACTTCTGCGAAAAATCCCGGTGCAGTGGATCTCCATTGCGGTACCTTGTGACAAAGTCTGAGAGCTACGTTGAATACGTCAAAACTGTTAGAAAGGTAATGAACAAGCATGTGCGGTTTCTAATTAACAGAACAGCATTATACGTATTTGTAATATAATTAAATAATACTACGCACCTCACATGCATTATATAGGTGCTTTCCAGAATCGTTCAATTTCACCCTTTGTTTATGCATTTGTTAATGTTTGTTTATATATGTTTATGAATTGTAGCAGAAGAATCCCCAGCATATTTTCCCGGTGTTCACACCTGCCACCAGAAGGAAGCGTGACATCGCTGATGGTCCCGACAATCAGCAACATCGAGGAGCAAAAGTGCGGCGAGCTTTGTTTACTGGAAGTGCTGAAACAACTGTAGAATGATTATAATTTTTAATTGCCAATACCAATAAGACTTATGTACGTATGATTTACGCATGCAATTACCTGTAGAGTAACACTGTCTCGTCCAGTGAATAAATTTCCAAAAATTGTACTTTTTTTTAGTTTCTATGTCTAAACAATTGTTCTACGTTTTACTCAGCAAACCTAGTATGTTTACTCAACACACCTTGTACGGAATATGCGTTCAGAAGACTTTTGCTAAATTCACGTTTTTATTTATTTATTGTAAAGATAGAAGAGAAAGTATAAATGTAGCAAAAATATTTGGCGAAAGTCAACCCGGAAACTTGGAAGTAGATTGGTGTAACCACTTATTCATATCACCAAACGATAAAAGTGAAATAGAAAAACCACTTTTTTAGTACCTGAAAGCAATATACAAATAATTATAATTATTCTAACATTAATTTTCAATAAACGAGCTTCGTTGACGAAAAATGTATCAAAATGAAATTCATACCGATTATTTGTTTAAAAGAATATAAGTGTCAATAGGGCTATAGGGGTCTGTGTAAGGAGTAAGGTATTAAGCGTTAACCAATTGTACCTTGGTATAGCACCGGGAGGAACTACATGCCCAGGAGGAACAGATGGTCCCGGTCTTATCATTCCTGGAGGGGGAGGCATACCTGGTACAGGTACACCCTGTTTGTTTGTTTCAGTTGGTGTAAGAGGGGTATTTTGCTGAACTTCAGACAATACCCGTATTTGTACTGTAGCCCTTGGCCCGGTTAGCCAAACTCTTCCATCATAATCCACTATGGCAGCATCAACATTCACTTGGTACACACCACTAGACCATGATCCCAGAAGAAACTGCGCACTGAAGAAGTCTTTATGGGGTAGTACTTCTTTTACAATTGTGGACGAATCTTGGGGCAATTGCTGTCAGATAAAAATGTATTTACTAATCGCTTACAAAAAACATACAAGAATTTAGCGCTACTTTTGTGGAACAGGAGGATACATAATAATAACACGGATCGCGATTTATTTGTATGGATATTTAGATCAATCAAATTTCAAACACGGTAATATCGTGAGTAATATTCAGTTTTACCTTTCCATCTAATGCGTGTGGGCGTGTATTTTGTGGAGCTGAAGTGACAGTTAGTCTAATGGCTTTCGGCTTTCTAAATCCTTTAGTACTTTCACGTTCATCGTTTAATTTGGTTGAGGCTTTAGTAACCGTAGTAGTTTGATTGATAACACCTTCTACTTTAAGCGCTAAATTATTTCCCAAAATCACTGACACATTGTCTCCAGCAACTCTGGGCTGAGGTGATACCGCAATCTGAACAGGTCAGGTTTAATCTTTTTTCAAATGTTACTCATTAATTTGTTTTGCATGAACAACTTTTGAATACTATCTTACCTTTACTCTCGTTGTCTGGAGATTTTGAAAAATAAATCGAGGATATGGTAGCGGAGTTTCTAAAATAATTCGTACTGCGTCTTGGAAGGACTCCACCATTGGTATAGTTAAAACGTTAGAAAAATTATCTTTCAGATCTTTCAAAATCCTCATAGCCTCTTGGCATGAATTGATAGTAAGATGCAAAGTAGAGTTAATGGAATCTTCGGAGAAAGTAAAAATCTCGTCTTGGTTAGTGAGAGCTGGGTGGTCCTTCGTGAATACCACTGTTTCGATTCCTCTGGCCATCACCAAGCACAGTTGCTGCAAACTGACAATATAAAAAAGCAAAGGTCAGCATTATAGCTTAACATTCAACAATCAATTATTTTGAAATTCTTCATAGGAAATGCAGCAATGAAATATGAATTACATCTGCAGATTTGTAAGGGTGTCATTATCTGCATCGAATGCCGTTTGATAAAGGCGACCATATAGTTCACCGACAGTCTGGAAATCCCGTATGTTTTTACGTAACTATCAATATAAAAAAAATTGATTTATTCACTGATTGAAAACATTTGTCGCTGGTCTACTATTACTGTAATTGAATGTAAAAAACGCACCTGTGTAATTATTCGTCCGGATTTCATCATTTCATCTCTGCTAGCAGTAGCTATCGACGAGGAGATGGCCGGTGGAGGACTAAATCTTAAAGCCCCGCTTGCAATTAAAAATGTGCTAAACGCAATTAACATTTCTGACCGTATTCGCATGTATTCAATCTGAAATTGTAGAGATATCGAAGGGGAACTGGCAGCCTAAAAAAACACAACACACACGTAAAATGTTCAGCCAAAACCTAAGCAAGTAATTAAGAGAATACGTGTCTACATTTATGAATGTGTTTACCCGTAGGGCCATTACGGCTTTTAAATATAACGTGTTAGCCTGATTCAGTCTATTTTCGAGGTTTTCTTCCGATTCAGCATTTGTTAAAAGCGCTTCAGCACGCGCAACTGCGTCTAGAGCTGACATCCAGTAATATAAATTTTCTGATGAAACTTTTGAGGAGAGTCCGTCCAAAGCTTTAGCAGCTACGCCTGGTTGGCCATATCTACCCGACCATAATCAAAAATAATTACACACAGTCCTTTGTTAATTAGTGCTCAAACATGTATGCATTTTGTTACACTAGGTAACTTGCAAACCTGAGAGCATTTCGAGCAATTCTATATCTATTCCAATCGCTCGAATTCGACAAAATTTTCTCAATTATAGCCTCTGCTCGGCCTCCAATCACATATCTATGATAAGCTTGTAGTATAACCGTTACTAAACAAATCTGCGAACCAAAAAAAACAGGGCATTATTGAAAACCAAAAAATATATATATAACAGTCATTCCATTTTGTAAGAAAAGCGCAGCTCACGATAGTTTGATTTTCAGATCCATACTGTTCCGGCTCCAAATTTTCCAAGAACTGGAAAATATCCGGCAAAATTTTCTGAACTGCCTCAGGCTTGAAATCTCCAATTGCTCCTAGGGTTTGACTTACAACATTTCTTGTTTTGACTGGAGAATAAACAAAACAAATACGGTAAACTGTTAAATAATTTCGTGGGATTTTCTCATTGGGAATTTCAATTCAACTCACTTGGCAACTTTCCGTGCTTCAGCAAATTAATTACAGCCGGACAAAACCAGCTGCTTTTTGATGGAGTTGCTTTACAAAGTGATACCCCGTATGATAGACAGCGGTCCCAATCGGCGTTAAATTTTTTTATATCTTTCGGTGACATTGTCTTACTAGCGCCAGAACTAAGATCCTTGAGCACCGCATCCATCCCGTTGGCGGTCATTTCAACTAGGTTAAAGGATCCGCTCACCAATTTCTCGCTCTTCCTGTAAAAAATTGAATAATACTTCTAAACTGGAACAAGAAATGAAAATAACTTTTGAACTTACCAATTGACGCAGATGGACGTTGATATGCTAATAGCCCGAAGCGTTATGTCTCGCTCATTGGACTGAATACTTTTTCGAAGGAATGCTTTCAACAAGGAATCTAGTACAAAAAAGCTTAATTGACATTGTGTGCGTATATTAATGGTTTTAAAATGAAGAATACTTATAAAAATAAAAAGGTCACGTAATTAACCTGGAGAACATAAACATGTTAAAATGGCCGATGATGTGGTTAATGCAGATAATACATCTAATGTATAAATAGTAATTTTTTTTTCGTCGCTTTCACTAATAGCTGGGGAACTTGCATCAGTTTCCATATCTTCTGATTTAGCAGCTTTAAATTTTTGTACAGCTTTAAGTAGAGCTGAAATATCGCTAGCTTCCCATAGATGACCTCCTTTTTTCCCAAGGTACTGCAAATCCTCTATTGCACACAATTTTACTACAAGTCGTGGATCATCCAAGTAGTTTATAAGAAAATTCACCTGCAGCAAAGAAAGTAAAGGATGAGTAGCAGTCAAAATAATGTAGGTTAAATGTAAAGAAATCATTAATTATTTTAAAATAGTAACCTGATCTTTCATATTAGACAGTGTAGCAGCAGCCAACTCAGTCATAGTGTGCAGAGTTGTTATCACGAACTCTTTGGATGGATAGTGACGCAAAATTTCTTGGCAAAAGCTATGAACCTGCACAATATATGTATGTATGTTATTATTAAATATCTGCCATTAAAATCATTTTCCACAAATTGTACATATGGTATTATAGTGCAAATTACCGTTGCCGCCACAGTCACGTCGTGGTGCATGTACTTGAAAACTGGAATTAGTCGAAGTTTCAATTCATTAGGAGTGGAAACTCGTTTTATCATTGAAGAAATTTTGGTGCACATGGTATTAGCAAACGTCCTGCAATACATTTCATTGACATTAATCTCAACGATAAAGCAGAACAATCAATAATAAACTTTTAAAGCCAATCTCACTTGGATCTTTTCGCGAAGCAGGTAGCAGCATAAATGGCAGCCAAAACCTCACTGGTATCACTGGAATCAAGTGACACCCGAATGCTGTGATGCACATGTTTTCTTTCAGGAATGAGACAAGACAAACTACCCAAAGTCCTGAGAGTCAGTGCTCGAGCAATGGGATCATTTGAGTGGATAACACTAAAAATTCTCCGCAAAAATTCATCCACATTGATGATTTTATCTAAATGACGCTCACTTTGTTGACAAACACGAAGAACCCACATTCTCAAAAAATTCGAACTGGTTCGAAAAACATCAGCCAACTTAAGAAAGGCCGAGTTAATCAAAATAGGAAAGGGATACTTCTCAAATAAATTTGGGAATCTCACAATGGCTTCACATTGTTCCCCCAGTTTTAAGGATCGCAATCCTGCAAAAGATTTGTATCGCACAGTTAATACGGGACGGTTACATTATTACATATTACCAAGCATTACTACTTGTCATTCAGATCACGAATTAATAGGTTAAACCTGATCACCTTTGTCAAGCTCTGTTAGAGCAGAATTGGCATCCATTTCAGGTTCTCCCAGGCCAGACCCCATTTCATTTAATGCATTTGTTCTGAACATGTTTAACAATGGTAATTGCTACTACTGTTGAACTTGAGTTTTTTGGTCATGGGTTTGCCCCACAAAAACGGAAACGTCTGCCCACCACGGTCAACGTACTTGTATATCCGCCACAAATTCCTTCGAATGCCACCTTTTGGCTAATGATAGGCCGGGAATTAAATCATTCCTTTACCGGGTAGTAAAATATTCTGCAGGTGTACAAATAACGACAATATTTCTCATTTAACTGACCTAGTTCAAATTATATAATATATATGATATAAGTTTTCATACTTTTATAATACTCAGGCATTATAATTACGCCTAGATAGTTAAGTTTGCGTCTTCATTTGCTTACCTAAATATATGTACTACTCTGATTGTAGTATAGTTGCAATTATAATTACAGGTAGATATACTTTCGTAGAAAAAATTCGCCTTCCTCCCCTAGTCAACAATCCGTTGTGGGAAGGGAATCAATTTAGTGGTAGTAAGTAGTAATGACTAACGATAAACTCCGTGTCTTAATTATGATTGACGCTTCTTTCTGTTCCCTTGACCTTTGAAGAACGGGAAGAAAAACAACACGTAAAAATGGTAAATCTGCCAACCATTAATTCCACTTTTGTTTTACTGGGACCGGACACCGGAACCGGACTGTAACAATTATGCCCGCAAAAACGGCAAATAAAAATAAACCGCAAGCACGGCACAGCATTGAGCATATATATATGTAGTTAGTGTGTAAAAAAAATGCGAGATGAAAGCTTCGAATTTACCGCCCAATTTCCACGTGCGCGTCGCTTGTTTTTTAGCAAACTCGATTTTTTTCTGGACTCCGATAGTGACCTTTAAGGGCACACGTCACAATCTTAATCACTTTAAGGTATTAAATGCTGATGAATTCCGTCAAACTGACAGATGCTAATTGACCCAGGTTTAAAAATTAGCCGGTAACACTCCCGTATGCTTATCGTAAAATATGGTTTGAATTTAGTGTCTATGCCTTGCATTGCATGCTACACTACAACTTGATTTAATCGAAAAAAACCAAACGAGTCACTCTTCCACGTTACATCCAGTCCATTTAGTTTTAGTATACATACAATAAATGCTAAACACATATGATCGGACGCTTGTTACGTTGTTACTGTCAATGCATATGATAGGTATGACAGGAACCTGTCTCCATAATGTGGTTTGGAAACCATACTCGGTCACAAAAAATCATTTAAGTAAGCAGATGTCACAATTAAAAATCTTTATTGTAAACGAAGGTAGATGCGTAAACAGCGATCTTTTCTGTGATGTAGGTACATTGTAACCTGTAATGACTTCCAGAATTTAACCAGCAAGTGAAAACTCGCTTGGGAAAGATGTGATGTGCATGTGATGTTGCATTGTCAAACAGTAAGATATTTAAGCTGGTTGGAATTTGACGCCCAACGATTGTAGAATAAAGGACAGGGTATCCGTATTTTCCTCAATCTTTAAGAAGAAAACAACGTCATGAATTTTAAGTATTTTGCAATTACGTGCACACGCATCCTTAATAACGTACCGTATGTATTACTATTTAAACTTGATCACCAGCTTACCTGTTTAGATATGGGTTTCCCGCCCCCATGTCCGGCTTTTGTCTCAATTCTTATAAGGAGAGGATTCGACTGTAAAAGAAACACATCTGTTAGTCTGAGGTGAGAACTAAGAACGAGAGAACAAATTGTTGTTACTTGTTACATCAAAATACTCTACCTGCTGCTGTAATTGTCCCATTTTATATTGCAGTTCAGATATAAACTTGAACGAATGCAATGGCACAACTCTGTCATCATGGTCGGCCGTCTGCAGCAAAACAGCTGGGTATTGCCTTCCGTTCTTGGGCTCATTTATATTGTGAAGTGGTGAAAACTTGTACAAATTTTCAAAATGTTCCTTTTGATCCGAGCAACCGTAGTCGGAGCACCAAGCATATCCAATAGTAAATTTGTGGAATCTCAACATGTCCATGACCCTATTAAAGAATCACTCGTTGTTTTATACGGCTTCAGGATTCGTCATGTTATAAAGAACTAGATATATGCATTAATACAATATTTAATATATTTTATTAATTATTTATAATTTATACATAGTCTTACCCAACTTGAGCAATTGCGGCGCCGTAAAGATCTGGCCGTTGGTTTATACATGCACCAATCAGTAGTCCTCCATTTGACCCCCCGATAATGATTAATTTGGATGGGTTTGTAAAACCATTGCCAATTAAATATTCTGCTGCAGCTTGAAAATCATCAAAGCAGTTTTGCTTATTCAGCAAACGGCCAGAATTGTGCCATCTGTCACCATATTCTCTGCAACAAGAAAATAAATAATAATAAGAGTTTACCCATGTTTTTAATAGAATGTTTGTGATACTTTTCTGTTCATGACTACACCGATTAATTTTTCGTATATTATATGTATATTGCACTCACCCACCGCCTCTAATATTTGGGATCGCGACGACACCATTCAAATTCTCTATGTATAACAATCGTGAGGGAGAGAAAGATGGCAGAAGACTAATATTGAATCCACCGTAGCCTGTCAAAAGGCACACATTGTTCCCATCCAAAGGAAGGTCCTAAATAATTGCAATCACACATTAGCAAATGCATTTGATCATCTATTGAGATGTAAGATGGTAACACGTACCTTTTTGTGGGTAACGAACATGGGAATTTGAGTTCCATCTTTGCTGGGGAAAAATACTTGGGTAGTGACAAATTTACTGGCGTCAAAACCATCCAGCTTCACCTCTCGAAACAACTGTTAATAAATAACAATTCCATTTCATTTATAATAAACTACCATTCAAGTATTTCGCAACGAGCCAAACATATTCGATTTAAGAGCATAAAAGCGAAGGACAAAGTCTCATTAAAATTAACTCACACTAGCCTCCACAGAATCATTTGACAAGTCGACACGAAATATCTGTCCGGGTGTGGAAAATGACACAAACATGTAGAAGAACTCTGAAAATTCTCTTTTCCCGGAATGACCGACAATAGAACCGACGGTCAAAGGAAAGTTCTTTATCAGCACGCCGTCCTGTAAACGGTGTAAGCTCAGAGTACTTTTTACATCCTGAATGTAGCTTAGAACAAGCTTGTCCCTACATACACATTTAAGAAAACGATTAGTACACACACTTGACATGATTAATGATTACGTATGAATTGCATTTCTGCGAATTTGTATTTACTTTGCCACAACCATTGCAACATCCAAAACATCTTTAGGGTTTTCGGGAACCACTGTCGTCCAGTTGTTGATATCAGGATTTTTCAAGTCGATAGCAACAATTCTGTTGTTTGGGGCGTTTTTGTTTGTGAGGAAGTAAAAGACTGAGTCATCGTTCGTGACGTACTGAAACAAAGAAAATGTCACTAAGATTTCCTGTAGATTTCTGTAAACACAAACCAGTAACATACGGGGGCATGCGATGAGTGTTAATAATTACGCGTGATTAAAAATAGAAGAAAGAAGAAATAAAAATACGTACTGTGTAGTCAGCTTCAAAAACAGTTACAAGCGACGTCAATTCCAATTTTGAGGAGATTCCCTCCTTCAGTGCGTCTTCCAAATGAGCATAAAACACCAAGTTATCACGGCATTCTTGCGCAGGATATACCAGCAAGTATTTACCACAATCAGACACTTCTGGTCTTCTGCAATGTGTTTCCATCAAAAATAACATGTTAGCCTTACGAGCACATGAGATAGCTTGAGGGTAAAATATTTTATTTTCTAAACTGGCTACATACAAAAGCCATTTGGGATGCTCTGGAAATTCCACCACAAGCACATCTTCTTCCGGCGAAGTACCAAGTCGATGGTAATACACTTTTTGATTTTCATTGGAGGTGGTCTCAGATCCATCAGTTTTTCCTTCTTGTAACGGGTACCTCTGAAAAATTGTCAACTCAAGTAATTACAAAAATTCATCAAGTACATGAGTTCTCCTAAAGCCATTGGTGATAAAGAATTAGAAATAAAATAGTGCATTACCCCATAAAAAACTCCAACATTGTCGTGGGTCCAGGCTATGTTGGTGAACTTCACTTTTTCAATCACCTCAGGGTAATCTTCACCCGTTTTTACATTCCTAAAGCGAATCGTGATCCAGTCTGATCCGCTAGAACTAAGTCCATAGGCCATAATCTCTCCGTCTTCAGAAAACGAAGATGTTGTAATTGCAACAGTTCCGTCCTCCGACAGAAGATTCGGGTCCAGGAGAACTCGAGGCTGATCATCTAAGGAATCCTGGACGTAGTACACACTGGAAAATATTATTCGATTAGTGAAACAAATATGATCAAGTATGAATATTTGTGACTTTGTATTGTTAAATGTTATTGATTGGACCTGTATTATTTGTGTCTGGGTTGTATGTATACCTGTATTAATGTAGTAACCCATTGACATTGGATTAAACTTTAATAATGACTGGGAATTATAAATAACATTCTGGTACAAACCTGTGTGGCAAATTGGCCACAGGAGTTATACTATTCTTCCATCAACCATTATAATACAGTATTAAATAATGAAATGGATGATGGGCAAGAATCGTGTTTGAGACTGACACAATTACTAACCTTTGATTTTGTAGTCCAGAATTTTTTCTGAAATAGTATCTATTTCCGTGGCGGAAGGGACAGCCGTATCTCGGGTAATTGTATAGGGATGTTAGTCGCTTTTGAATGTCTTCACGTGCTGGGCAATTAGCCAGGTACGGAAGGGTCACAGAATTTTGCTCCTCCACAAATTGCTTTACCTCAGGCGCGTCTGGATCTTCAAGCCAGCGGTAAGGGTCGGCAATCTAGAAAGCATATACGGTAAAACGCTAACTGAACGACAGGATGTGATTAGCGCAAACAAATAGGTAAAATAGATTTTAAGAGTTAGTTACCGGGACCCCGTGGTAGTCATCGACGACAGTATCGTCCCGACGAATTTGAGGGTACGTAAACTTCATATTTTTTGTTTGAGTCAAGTGTACGTTGGATGCTCTAGTTTTAATCGAGTAAGATACAGACGTTTTTCGGGAGGGTGTTAAAAACTTGTCTGAAGTACGATGGGAAAGGTGCGGAATTTGCCTAGCGCAGAAATAGCTTAGGGCACAGGCACTAGGACTCTTCTTTCGAAACAGCAAGTGATTAGATTTTACCTGCAGCAAAATAATTTATTCACAAATGAATTAAAACTTTCACACCGACCTTAATTGAAGCACCAAATTGATTTATTGGTAGTAGATAGCAAAATATTTTTTCATCTGCTCTCATTATTGCAGGAACCTAGTTAACAAGCAAATTACTTTAACATTTTTCTAGACTAGACTTCGTGTTTTCACATTTCCCATCCCTCACTAATTCCACAGGTCAGACAGTACAAGTATCATCATAATGACTATGCTTCATAAAAACTGAGTACTGAGAGCTTGAAATCCGAACGTTAAAACTTTTATTTTCAACTTGGAGATCAACTGTCCCATTTAATCACATATATTAGGTTATTACTTGATAATAATACAAAGATAATACCACATATTTACGTCATAATAACTCTGGCTACAAGAATTACCAAAATTTCAGTTGTAAGTTGTACCAATACAAAACAAAGCTGACAAAGTATAACACCGTAACATATACAAGCAACACGGACACGGATACTGCAGTACGAGCGTACATAGTGTCTACAATGTAATTAACAAGTCCAGTTAGTAGATTTCCTAGCAAAAATACTGCTAAATTGTTGTAACAAATGGCCTCATAAAATAGTGATGATTTGGCTAAATCCGGTAGATGAACATATTTGCTCGAGTCCACAGCTTCACTCGTTTTATCTAGATCCACCTGTTGCCCAATACGATCTAGTTCTCTTTCAATGTGTTCCACAAGTCGTGTAACTTCGTGGTCATCCTTATTTCCCTTAGCTTTTCGCAGGGCTTTATCTAACTTTTTATTTAAGTCATCAAGCCTCTGATCAACACTATCTCCGTCGGCGCATCCCGGATTAGCATGTGTGGGATCAATGGGTGAAGCGAGAGTTGGAGGATGGAAGTATTTGCCAGCTTCTTTTAAATTTTTTACATAAAGTTGAAACGACACCATTGGTCCATGGAGAATTCCATATTTTTGGGCAACGACTTGTATTAGTGATAGGCAGGCATGGATGGTAAGAATAGCATAAGAAATCGACATAGCCCACAACAAATAACTCATGTTTGCAACACGCCTGCAGGTAGGATTTCCACTAAAGTTGTGATAAATATAAAATACGACATAAAGACCGATGCTAAGAAAACTCATTTTCAGTATGTAATTAGTCCATTCTCCGAACGTTTTTCGCCTTTGTGACCAGATTATTTTACCGGCGTTAACACTTCCCAAATACAAAGCAGTGTAACCAACAACAGAAAATATTCCTTCACGATTTGCGGCTATAATGCTTGAATGACGAGACACAGCAGGATTGAGTAAGTATCCGTTTTGAAAGTTTGACACTAAAAGGAGTGCTTCATATATGATTGCAAGCAAACTGGCTAGTTTCCAGGCCGAAATGTTGGGGAAAGTTGTAAAAACGACAGCACTGAATATCTTGACAGCGGCCAACGTGAAAAAGAAATTCCAATGAACTCCATACTCTTCCACCACCTCCGGGTACTCCATACCTAAAGAAGGAAATGGAGTTCCTCTGATCATGTATTTCAACTTGTTTTTGTGCCAAATACTATTTGAATTAAAATTATGCTACCTTTAACGGCAACAACACGAGCCATTCCCAGCAGTAGTAATGGCCACGACGATGTTATCGCTTTCCAAACGCTAGGGATCCTGCACTTTGCTTCCGGTGCCACTATACCGTTAGAAAAGATAAAACTAGCTGTTCCAATGTCCATTAAGCTGTGGCCGAATGTCTTAGTCTTTGCGAAACGTCGCGGAAACAAAGGAAAGTCAACTGCCAAGATTGTGAAAATAGTTATATAGGTCACCATTCCACGTAGATTTGTAACAAATGGATACTTAGGTGATCTGTCATTTCCTGTTGCCATTGCAAAGCTCCGAACATTGTCCCATCCAACATCCTGAGAATGCAATTTTTGGAATTCTTTTCGCACACTTGTCCATTTAGGTCTTGTAAGTGTGTGATTAATGGTGAAAGTTAAGACACAAATCAAAACAATAATCACCAAAACCACGGAAGGCAAGCTATAGTAGTCTTCATCTCCTGTCATCACTGTGACAAGCCCGGCCTGAAGAACGGCAATCATAGGAAATTCGACTAAAAACCGGACGAATAAATGGGAAAGAATGTCTTGTCCGAAACGAATAGTGAATGATGCAGGAATGAGCCATGGAATCACTAGCGATGACATTAATGGGAGGATGGACGATGACGCTAAGACGGACAGTATTTCACTATAAGATGTGCCATTTTCGGAAATGACAAAGTCATTGTGATCCTTTTCGTAGGTCGAAGCCATGATATTTTACGACTAGCCTTGCAGCATTCAGTACGACCACTCACTGTACACGAATAGAAGAATCGTTCCTCAAAAACTTTCACTGGACTTTGGAATAATTGACGTAATAACAATACACATTTTAAGAAACGACAAGTAACACTTATCCGTACAACGTTTGAATAGCGCCCCGAATGTGAACTCCACGATAGCAATTTTGTCTTTGTAGTACCTGAACCAGGTTAATCTAAATATTATGTTTTTTATGAAATGCAAACAAGGACTAGGTAAATACTGATTTTGAACTGTTACTAGTAGGTCGCAGGTATTTCTTTCTTCTTAAGTTAATCCCTAACCCTAACCCCTAACTCCGGACAGGGATAATACACATTTTTTCATCGTTGGCATCTCGAAAATAATTAAAGCCAGTGATATTATTCTCATCCAAGAGTCTAAATGATTTCTGTACAATAAATAGAAGCAATTAGTCCCTGCTGAAACGCCCTGAACCCGCATCAATTGATTTCCCTACAATATGCGTCAAACCAGGCAATATTTCAACTTTCAACATCCATTTATAAACCTGTCAAGATTGTGACTTGTGACCACACCTTTCTATTCTACCCATCATCTGCAAATTACTGGCAGATTTAATTATCAACTAATATTCAACTCTTTCCCTTTGCAACCCAGTAAAAAAGCAAATTCAAGCAAGATAAAATACAGGACTAATGCCGAAACCTACCTGAGTCAACTTAGAACAGTAGTGATTTTGAAAGAGATTTCGTACGCAAGAAAGACTAGATAAATGAAACATTTAAGGACCCCTCAAAGAGCACAGGGGTAAAGAACAGCATAAGCAGCTGAAAAACAAAAGTTTACACGAAAAGTGTCAGTAATATCACGCATAGTAGCAAAGCAATATACTTAATTGACCAGAGAAGGACAAAAGAAAATATTTCATACTTACAATTTTACGAATCGTCGGGCTTCGCACAGTCAAAGATCCCACAGAGCTCTGATAAAAATCAAATACGGCGAGTAAACATCAAAGAATGAACATGACGCTGTATGTATGTGTACACGTACACGTATATAAACTTGCAAAGGAAACTAAAATAAGAGGACAATTGAAGCACTGGAAAGCTGGAAACAACTTACCTGCTGGACTTTGTGATCCTTCAAAAAGTGTTTGAGTTCGAAGTCGAACGGTACCTACCGATACATATACATATATAAATGTCGAACGGTAAATCCGTAAATCAATGGAATGGGAAAATATGGTCCTGGTTCCTGGTACTGTCCTTTCCTTCTATTTGTTTGGGATCTGAAGTTGGATTGCTGGAACTGGAAGATGCCCTGGATGACTCAATGACTGGATCACTGGATGCTGTTTGCTCTTTAAATTGTATTGTCACCGACAGCTTCATATCCCGCCGCGAAGAGACTCCAGAATTTAGTTTTCTTACGGTTTTCTCCTTGATAAAAAATGTTATGTTATGTATAGTCATTGCAAGCTATATATAGCTTCGATATATATACAGTATAATAAAATGTATGGTTTTATTTTCAATGGTTTCAGAGGGAAAACAGGCGAGGTAAAAGAAAATCTTTTCGAGAGAGAAGAGAAAGAATTGTCAGAAAACTTCGTGATTTTTAGTTCTGCAATTTAAAGAAAAACGCCGGGTAATAAAACGAGGGTGAAGAGGTCGAAGTTTAACGGACGTTTCAGGTAGGTCAAAAGCACCGGTACGAAAATGGCAACATTTGGTTTTGGATCCAACTACGGTGCGACGGGTGCAACCCCAAATGCTTCAGGTAATAAAAACGAAATTCCGATATATATAGTTTAACCTATAGTTTAATATTTATTTTATTAATAAATCTATTAACAAAGTTTCCGGTACAGTAACTTCGTAACTTGGTTAAACTGTATAAATAAACGGATATTCCAGAGTGTGAGTGAAGTCATTTATGGGATGAAAAGGATATGGGAATGGCGTGGTTGCGCTAATGCATTTTTTTGTTTTATGCAGCTTTCTCATTCGGGCAGCAACAACAACAGCAACCGGTAGCATCAGCACCGTCAATTTTTGGTGGAACCGGAGGCTTTGGGGGCACGATAACAAGTCAAGCTCCAGCTGCGGCTTCAACAGGTGAAGTTGTAATTAGCGATTGATGGTAGATGCATTAGTTCAAGGAAAGTCAAACGACCGAGGTTAATAATGGGGGGTCATGTTTTCTTCAGGATTTGCGTTTGGACTGCCATCGGTGACGACCACAGCAGCACCGACTTTCGGAGGCTTTGGCACTGCTACTAATACTGCTGCTACTGGAGGTACATATATTGCACATAAAGTCCCGTAGATTAATTGTGCCATAGTCCCGTAACTGTATGATTAGTTATTCGTATTTCTTATCGTGATATGCATAATATCTAGGGTATTATTGTGTCAAAATCAAGATGTATAGTGAGTGATAACATGTTTGACCGTCAGTGGTTGTAATCCGTAATGCTGGTAAATGTGATCGTAATACATGCACTAATCTCCTTTTGGGATAAGGGTTCTCTTTCGGTCAGACACAGCCGCAACAGCAAGCCATCCCCGGATTTACGGGATTTGGTTTGGCAACTGCCCCCACCGCCACTACAGCTGGTATTTAATAAATATTAATAGTTGCATTTTGTATTCCGGAAATAAAGTTAGACAAAAAATGTCAGGAAAGCGTTTGATTTTTCCTTCAGGTTTCTCCTTCGGACAACCGACACCCGCCGCAACAACTTCGACGTTTAGCTTTGGAACTCCATTACCAACTGCTACTACTGCCGCGACAGGTCTGTCAACAATGTGGGCTTACATAAAAGTTATTCATTGGTTTTCTGCAACTCGTTGTACTAGATTTTACTAGTGGATTGTTACTTTGAAACAGGCTTTTCTTTTGGACAACCAATCGCTGCTCCAGCTGCAGCTCCTACATTCGGAGGCTTTAATTTTACTGGTGGCAGTAATCAACCTACAGGTATAATAGGATTCGGCAAATTAATTTTTAAGAGGAAGTAGTGCTGCTTTCCCGTATTTTCATAGTTTTTGTTCATGTTTTGTAGGACAACCGTCATCATTGTTTGGACAGCCCTTAAATCTATTTGGTCAGCAACAACAGCAACAACAACAGATTCAGCAAGGACAAATTGATGAAAATCAAGCTTTGCATCAATCAATTTTTCAAGTTAGCAAATTTGGAGATGAAAGGGACAAGGTGCTGGCTCAATTAAACTTCCTGCAAGCTTGTTGGGGTTGTGGAAAAGGCTTTTATTCACAGGCTTTTCCTCCGGTTACATACACTGCCTCGAACCCATTCTACAGATTCAAAGCTGTTGGTTACGCATATATTTTTACGGACAACAATGAAGATGGAAATATTTTGATGTCGATTAAAAAGCCTCAAGCAAAATTAGAAGCAGAAGAAACCCAGTTAATATCAGCCTTACAAACGATGATTGCCCGTCCTCATATACTTTTTAAGATTACTGGGATGAAGCCAACAAGTGAGGAAGTAACGCAAGTGGTATTGCATGCCGAGGATAAATCAAGTCTTAGGCGGATACCTGCAACCGACCTAGTGAATTTTCTTTCACAAGGACATTTAAAACCACAGTTGGACAACCTAGGTGTCACTTCCATGTTTCCTAAAGTAAAACCCAGCCCTGAGCAACTCAAACGCTATTTAGATAATCCACTGGAAGGTTGGCTACTGACGTTTTTTTTCTATAATTTTCTTAAACCGACCACAGTTGAACTAATTTGTGGTACCTCCATAACCTGCAGGTATTGATCCAAGAGTGTGGAGAAAGGCTCAAGAGGATAACCCTGATCCTACAAATATGATTCCTACTCCGATGCTTGGCTTGGATGCCCTAAAAAGCAGAATTCAGTGGCAGCAGGTAATGTGGCTATTTGGTGTTGATGTAGAAACATCCTTGGATATTGGAACGTATTTACTGATGCATGATAAAAATTTTTAATCATTTTTTTAGAGCGAAAGTAACCAGCATCATATACGCCTAAATTTGATAAGTGATGAAATTACGAATCTTCATAACAGACATTCAAACATAAATGCTGAGCTTCAACAATTACGTAGAAAACATGGCGAGTTGTCCCATCGCGTACTATCTGTAAGTTTTGCTTTTACAACGAGGTATTGGGTAGCTTTACCAGACGAAATGTTTTTATAATCTTTAATGTTTTAGATCATTGTTCGCCAAGAAATGAATAGAAAGCAGGGAATGACAATCCAGGCGGAGGAAGAACAACTGAAAGAGCAGCTGGAGAAGCTGAATGAAGAGTTGAATTCTCCCACTCAATTCAAAGGAAGACTGAACGAATTGCTTTCTCAGATTCGTTTACGCAAAGCTGAGAATGAGACCAGAACTTTGGCGAGGTATTCTATTGATGCGCCAGAGTTGACAGAAATTAAAGAATTCTTAACTATGCAGCAAGATAGTATCAAGCATTTGGTAGAAACTACCAGATCAGACTTAGATACGACCAAAGCTATGTTAAAAAATGCCTCTGAAATGGTCCTCACTACGAAGAAATAGTACTTTTTGGATGCTATAAAATGTGTATTATTTTTTTTAATATCAATAAGAATAAACAAAGAGGTATGGCAAAGTGTGTTCTTGTGGAAGGGTTTTTGCTCTCCGTCACCTAATTATAATTATTTCTTTTACCAGTACTAATAGTATGCAATTGAATTATGTGTGAAATCCCAAAGATTGTTTACTTTTGAATAAACGCTAAATATATGTACATGTACCTATATGTACGTACTACGTACCTATATAAATAATTAATAAATAATACATACTGATAAAAAAGGAAACAGGCACACAATGTTTAGATTTGGACGTTCATGTATCAGCGAAATGAACCTGATACAGCATTTTATTTTCTAGTGATGTCGTGCAAGCGATTTTTGGTAAACGTTTTAAATTAAATACATAAATAGAGTAATTTCTATTACCTATACGGAATCATTGAACGTACGTATTACTTAATTTAAATAATCCTCAACCATTATAGAACTATAAAAAAGACTACGCAAATGAGTATTTCAATACAACGGATAAGCTTTGAAACACTAGTTAATTTACAGTACTTAACTCAAAATCGAACAACTAAAACATTATTCCTTGTTAATTGTTCAAGGAATTAGAAGTAGAACTAGTGCAAGTTTCAACATTTTGTGGCTGTGCCGCTGGATAGTAGTACTGCTTTCGTTCCTGAGGCATTATATTTAGATCCATAACCTGTCTGCCTTTACATTTTCGCTTCAGATGTACATCAAATTTCCTCCTGAAATTAGTAGTAAAGCCACATGAGGCACAAGAATATAATGGTTTACGCAGTTGTGATACTGAATGGGCCCGCTTGGAGTGGTCCGCAAGTTCGTTGAGGTTGCGATGGAATTTCCCACATTCCAGGCAGCGATACACCGGCTTCTGTGAAAAGCCATTCGGACAATGAGAGAGCCAATGCGTTTTCATTCGGTACTTATCATGGAATTCCTTCCCACAAAATTGACAAGAGAGCAGAACGTGAGTTTTCACGTGAGTTTTTCTGTGATGTGCTAGCTTCCCCCGAGTCGAAAACGATTTTGAACATTGTGAGTGTGTACAAATAAACTTTCGGAGGCTTTCTCCAGTGGAGGATTCTTGCACGACGGATGTCTCAACCTCACTTTCTAATGATGATGAACTGGAGGAAAGGAAGTATGGAGCAGATAATTCTTGAATCATTTCAGTAGGCAGGCCATCTACAATTTCTCCGGGGCGTTGGTGAGATGACGAAGAAATGGAAAATGAATGCATAGAAGATAAACGTACGGGAGCCGAGGCAATGGTCAGAGTAGGCTCGGTTGGAGCGTTTTGGTTAGACTGGTGTTCAATTTCATTACATTCATTAATGTTTTCCTTCCTTGGGGATATGGCGGAAGCATTCATCTCAGTGATGGGCGTAATTGTTAGATCCTGGATTTCGTCTGTCGAATCCTTTGCTTTAGGCCTCGCTATATCTTCATCATCTTCCTCCGACGTGTCCTCATGCACCAAACATCCAACGGGACCATCTTTGGAACTGCTGCAAGTCTTAGCATTCAAACCATTTACAATCGTGGTAAACCTGGAAATACTTATTGGCGTTTTTGAGGATGACGTTGATGGAGTTTGCACGCCCTGTGCTTGATCTGATGCCGGAGGACTACCAAGTACGGACCTACAAAAAAATTATATCGTTTGCATAGTGAGTTTTTAAATCAAAATCTAGATCTAAATACACAAGCAAGATACCAATACAATAAAATATGACATAGTTACATATAATATAGGTATATGTAATGTACCTATATGCACACAAAATATGTATAATATACAAACCACAAATAACAACGAAAAGATTGCCAAATTCCAAGCTATCAAGATATTTTAAAATGAATATGAAATGAATTCCAATGGTCAATAGATTATTTTCCGTACCCGCAAATACTCATATGACTCTTCAAGGCAGCAGTGCTGGAGCAAGCAACGTCGCAGTGTTTGCACTTAAAAAATCTCCACACTTTGACATTATTTCTTTGAAGAATTTGTCTAAGATTAGAGTAACAATCTCCGTCAGATCCCCCGCTGTTGCTGCCATTAGCAAATGAATGAAAATTTTTTGCGTGAATTTTCATTTCAATGAACGAAGTGAACTGTTCTGAACACACCCGACACTTGAGTCTCTTCGTTTTTCCAGGATGTACACGCTTGTGGATCTCATAGTTGGACAATTTGTAAAATCGCTTTTTGCATGTCTGGCAGGTTCGAACATAAGGCGTTGTTACTGCTGACTTGGCCAGTTGTGGTTTCACATTTTTTGAAATTTCACATCGCTGGAATCCACCGTTACGATTTAATTGCTCCACTGGGTCTCTGTGAAAACAAATAATATGTACTTACATGCATCATCAAAAACCAACGAACGCTTCAAACAAGTTCTTGAATTCAAACCAATCAATGATTAGACCCAATTTAATGAAGCCACTAAGACTATTCAGATAACTACATGTAAACCCTTACATGAATGTTGGTAATTCCAAAATATATTGTATCTTCTGAGCAAAAGATGCCAAAATCTTCACAGCAGCCTGTAAGCTTTCCTTTTGCCACCATGGACATTCTGCCAAACTGTAAGCCAAATCGGAAGTCGTTTCCTTTAATTCTGTATGAACTTCTTGCAATTTCTTATTTTCCTTCTTCAACTCATCAATCTTGCCAAAATTTTCCGCACACAAATCCTGTAATCGAAGTATCTCACTCTGTAAATATGAGATGACCCCTTCACGGGAATCTAAATTAAACGCCATGTTCACGGGATAGGTGTCCCAGTACTCCCAGTCCCCAGTTCCAGCACTAATTAGATTTATTTTTAATCTCTTTCAAAACGTCAACAGCTTGTTAAACACCATTTAGCTCAAATTTGTCACAATTTGTCGTGGAAAAAGTCAACGAATAGTCTTGCAGACTGGCACGAATAAGATCAACACCCAACTAAATTAAAATCCAACCACTCCAAAAACCTTGTTTACTACCACCAACGTGGCACTTTGAATAATCGTTGATATACAGTCATTAAAATAACACCCAGGATGACTATTCATCATGACGGAAACGCATTTTTGGTATTTATTTAAATAACAAATATTATGATTTTGTGATAAAAAATTTCCTCTTCTATGAAGCTGGCTTTTGTATGTATAGAATCAATAGAGTCTGTCAGAACTGCACATGCTTCCAAAATGCACCCAGGGAAAATTCCGTTCTTTTCAATTCCGAAAAAAAATGATTAAAACATTACAGGGAGACGCTCCCACAATGCTCTCCTTTGTATTCTCAATTTTCGCAAATTTTCCTCCTTTTTCCTCCCAAAAATTTAAATAATTGCCTATTTAATTACTTTTCACTGCCTTTTCCCTACTTAGAATTTAATTAATTACTTCCTCAACCTCATTCATCCAATTGGTTTCCTCATTTCCCTCGCCATTTTCTCTATGAAAACGGCTCATCACATCACTATCAGCTAATCACCATCAAACAATGTTAAAACTTTTTCTTTTCCAATTTGACACCTTTTCTACGGACAATTTTCTGTTTTTTTTAAACTTTCCGAGCTAAAACACTGTCTAAAATGTCTGGAGCACCAGTAAATTTTTACCGGAAAATAAACTTTTAGCCATGGCAATTTGATCGTGGAAAATGATAAAAACTCCGGAGCACATTAATTTCTGGACATTCTAGATTCCGGGAGTAATATTAAACATAGGTAATAAAAATTAAAGGTAAAACCACCAGAAAAAACGGAACACCTTTATCTGGTATCACATGAAAAAATAAACACTTAAATGGAAGATTTAATTAAATAGCACATCTTTCAATTCAAAGTGAGGATTTGTGAGGTTGATTGATCACCAAATTAAAATGGGCCACCGTGGAAGGGGAAATATGTTTTTAAAACATGTAATTAAAGACCTCCAAATGGCCCTACGAAATTCTTGGGAATGAATCGAGATGAAAATGCGAATAAGCCAGTACTTCAAAAAAAATATATTAAAAAAATCAGAGAAGAAGATGATGAAGAAGGTGCCAAGAAATTCCTTTTGCCACCCCCCAAAAAAAATTGAATAGAAGAAAAAATGCTGTTTTTTTTTTAAAGCCAGAGGTAAACAAATCAAAACACAAGAATTTCCCTGTATCATCTCCCTTTATCCCCATGTACTTATTATATAGGGAGAAGCGCACAGAATATTATTGAGGGTACACAAAGAGGCAAATCTGATCATTTCCCAGCAGCCATCAACTTTTTTCTCCACACAAATAAACATTAAATCCATTAAAAACAATTACAGGAACCTAATTAAACTTGGAATTATTTCTACTTTTAATCTTTATTTAGAATGTGGATTAATGTGCAAATAAGGCCGGATGAACATGATCAGATTTGCCGCTTCACCCAATGAGAGCCATTTAAAGAGAGTACCGATATTGCTCCCTTTTGGTATAATCCCTATCGGCTTATCCCTGTGTACATATTTTTAAATATCTCGAATATATTAGGTACACTACCCTCACGAACTGAGCACCACATGGAAGTATACATAAGTATAGTATCTGCAGGTATACATGCAAAAAGTTATACCTCTAACTGTAACAAAATATAGTAATAATAATGATAGTGGAATAAAGTATATGCAACGCTAT
>JAQGBT010000570.1:0-48207 GCA_034698585.1 Disparrhopalites patrizii
TACTATGATTCCCTCGAGTGGCTTATATTGTAAACAGCTCATTCTATAACAGCATTTGTTATAACAGCATTTGTTATAACAGCATTTGCTATAACAGCATTTGCTATGACAGCATTTGCTAAAACAGCATTTCCTATAACAGCATTGGCTATAACAGCATTTGCTATAACAGCATTTTGCTATAACAACAGGATTTTTCCGTCGTTATAGACCACGTTTTTCTTTGTATATGGACTAACTCCATCATTTTTCGCCAACCCCAAAACGAAAAAAATTAAGTTCGACTATTTCTTGTGTTCATGTAATTGAAGGTGATAGAGGATCAGTGACACGAATTTTTTTTGAAAATACCCGCCACAAGGGGTAATATGCCAGTTTGTATTGTTGAAAATTAAGTTCCTTTACCCCAAGACTTTTTCTACACCTGTTGTTGGATGTAAACCAAATTTGGTGTGAAAGTAGTTTATCGCCATGGCCGTTTCTCGGAAAATGCAACCGACTCCTCCGCTTATAACTTCTCCATAACCAGGCGTAAACATGCGAGCACTACATAGTATACTAAGCCAACAAGTCCAGCTTTCAGAATTGGTAAGCATTTTTATTCAAAACCTTTCCGTTTCAAAATTAGTATATGTGAAACGCAGCAAAAAATCGCATGTCGCCTATCCCTTCGTCATATGTTAAACATGCCATTTTTTCCCGCGTGATACTGCAACTGGAATAATCCCCTGGTATTATTAAGAATTATTTTATCACTTCAATCTCTAGTGACAGACTAAATCGCAAATATTTATTTGGTGATAGCAGCAAAACGCACCTCAATATACATTTAACCGTGACATTATGCATATGTGCAGTAAACAATAATATAAAGGTTTCCATTCCTTCTTAAATATTTTATATTTGGACACAAATCTTTTTCAGAGATAACTTTTCAGAAGACAATTTTTCTTTAAGAAAGTTTCGAGAAATTTCCTTAAAATTAATACACTTTTTATGGCTTGGTTGCATCCAGTTTTTCCTGATTTTATTGCTTGGAAATTTGAATATCCACGCTCACGAGTGAAAAATACTTAAGAAGAACGAAATGTATTGAAAATACTTTTATACTAGGTAACGAATTAACAGTAGATATTTGAATCACCATTTTCATGTATACAATTCCTTACTACAACTACAGACCATATCAATTACCTGAATTGTACGAATTACGTACAATTGTGTACTGATTAAGACGGCAAGTGGCCAGCATTTTTAAATTAATTTGTTATTTTTCAGTGCAGTCTTTAGAATTTTCCCCATTCATTTTTACAACACAAAACGTGCACTAAAAATAAGTTTTCCAGAATGGAATGCCATTATAAGTACAGAAATCCGAGAGGAAATCGATCGTACTCTCGCTGTAAATGTACGTTATGAATTTTGTCACACATCCCATTTCGGTAAGTGTTCTTAATCCTTTTTACCAGCATTAACTAGTATGGAAATTTACAGGAACGTTACGGGTTGCTGCAGATCTTCGGCCAAAAGCACTTCAAAATCAACCGGACTGAATAAACAAGACTTCCTATATGTATTGGTTACTACTCAGATCTGACAGCAGCTAACACAACAATCGGCGTCATCATTGCAATTATGTCTGTCTGACGCATCAAAATATTATTTTGCCGCTAAAAGCGGTTGAAAAGAAGCGTGATATAGCGACAATTTAGAATAAACTAATTTGTGACGATGCAAGTCTGGCAGGTGATCTGCAATACGTCGACGCAGTCCCAAACGGGAACACCTAATTAGCCAAATTGAATTATTGCCACATCGAGTAGAAGGCATCCACGGACAAATGAAGCTTAGAAAAAACAACTGAGACCAGAGAAGATATCCAAAAGCGTGTCGAAGATCTGCCAAAGTACATTTGGTGTACCTTTAATAACCAAAATTAGACTGTTTATACAAAATATCAAAGAATCCCAGAATTCTGCCTCGATATTATTAGATCAAGTGGATTTTGGAATGAACTGTTCTTTTATTTCAAAAAATGATATTCAGTCTTCGCACAAGGGAAGAACTCGGGCAAGCATACTTCCGTTAGTCGTTCATCACTATTATGAAGAAGCCAAAACAGTGAAACGTAGGTCGTACGTCGATATAAGCAAAGAAATGAACCATAACACAAATACATTCAAGGCTTTCCAAGAGCGTATTTTGCCTGAAATAGTGTCCAACTTTCTCAACTTCCATTCTATATCTGACCGAAGTGCAGCCCAATACACAAACCCAATACACAATTATAAGAACATCTGCAATCTAGTTATATCATTCCTATAATATCATTCCTATAAATATCATTCCTTTGTTCCTATCAAGAGGTCAAAGGTATCCGGTCGAATTTTTCCCACCCATAACTAGTGTGAAAGATTTCTAATGTTTCCAGATAACGATTTGCCAGCATTGGTGCGTTCAAATTTAGTAATTTAGTCGTCGGATATATTGCATTCTTCATAAAAATAAATTCCAAGTCGGCGTGATTTAAGAGTTTTTAGGATTAGAATTTTCGGCTTAGAATTAGGATTAGGATAATCAACATTCGGATATATAACATTTCCCTGTAACAATATTTTTGCCTTTCGCTTCGCAGTTTTTGTATGTGTGGAGACTCCATTATACCTGAAATTGGTCTTGATTAATTAAAAATTCCTATTTTTTACCTAATTTTCTCCAACAACATCCTACTATAACAGCACAATTTTATGTTTATAGGGTGTTGTTATAGTGAGAGTCGAGCGTATAATATATTCATGTAACCAATGACCTTACCTTCTTCAATGTTTTCCCAAAGGACCTTCACATATTTGTTCCGGTCCTGCCGGCAATGCTCATGGTAGAATCCCCAGGCATGGATGAGCTCGTGGGTGATAATGCTGGGATATATGCAGCCCTTGCCAAGATACAAATCCTGCCGGCCGCCCTGCCTCCCCACCTTGCTATCACAACCGAAGCCATCCTTATGAATGGCCACGTAATCGTCATCATAATTTTGCTTCTTTCGAAAGTTAAGACAGAAGCCTGTGAGGAATCGGAGGTCGAAGAAGGACAAGGCCATGTAAGCTACATCCTTCGGGGCTGCATAACATCCAATGAAAAATTAGGTCTGCATCGGGAGACAATCTAAGGATTTTTTCAATTCCACACAGCAGAACTCCGCCATTTGAAAAAGTAAGTAAATTATGTTTACTATATGTTTAATTTTGCCGGTTGAACTTACTGAACTTCGGGTCCGCCAGATACACCATTGTTGCACGTGGCCAGCGTGTTTTGTTATTGTATCCTGGCAGGATTCCAGATCGACCCGTGTCATTGTCCTCGCCTTTTATCCCGGGGTTGGCCTCATTCTCCAGATTCGTGTCATTGGACGTAAGTAGGGCAAAATTTGGCGGCATGACCTCCGACCCTTTGCAGAAATGTTTTTCGAAGAATTATTACATCTACTCACTAATTTTTGGTTCAAACAAAGCCGGTTGGTAATTACCAAAAAATTAATTCCTTTGCAAACTTGCACATTTTATTTTACAAAAAAAATTAAAAATCATATTCGAGTTACTTACGTGAGCACGATGTCGCCCAGTTGGCGTCTTGTAAATTTGTCCCTAACATATTCGAGAAAAAAAGTATGCAAACAATTTCTAATACTAAAAGAATCTTAAACATGCACAATAAATTTGTGGTTAAAATCGTGCAGAGGAACTTACGAGATGTGAAAACCCAAATACATTTCAGGATCTCCTTCCGAGCTTCTTCGGATGGGGCTAAAAGTCGCTCAAATTTCTGGCCCTCGTATGCATTACATAACGATGTCACGATGTAGTTTGAGTATCCTCTTGTGTCGGCAAAATCTGTTTAAAATCATTTCATCCAGTTAACATTTGTGTACAATCTTCCGGAAATGTAGTTTTTGGCAAATTTAAATGATTGAGATATTTTGAATAATCTGGATAATGAGTCGGATCTTAATTAAAATAACAAAATTTCGACCCACCGAAACCGGTGTCATCTCCGTGAACCCAAAATATCTTGAGAATGGTAATGTATAGGTGAAGATATCTCATTGATTCCACTGTATAGCAAATTCCGTATACAATTTGTGGCCGTTTTATTTCCTCTGATACAGGTCAAAGAAATTAATTTCCCATATAAAGGAATACAAAATTTGTCTATATTTCGCTGTCTGTATGATTTTTATATGTAACACACGACGCGTTTCGAATGTTTTAAAAAACGATGAAACTTTCTCCAATTTCAGAAATGTGAAAGCTGCTTATGTATGGCGTTTTCCTGTACGATAAAAGATATAAAAAAGCCTGTAATTTATTTTTCAACACGAGTTTTTCAATTGCTAATTGCTGCCAAGAATGCTTTTGTTTTTATTAACAATTTTGTCCAACTATACGTAATGTGTTTGGGGTGGCAGTAAACCTTTTTTGACCCCTGTAGTCAAGTATTTATGAAAAACGGGGAAAATTTAATAATTAAAACGAATTATATATGTAATTATAAATAGAATTTTGCATCTCGGAATATATTTTTAGACAGGTATTTGCGTTGACTGGGGTTAATTGGAATATAAAAGTAATTAGGCGAACAAGATGGATATGTGCATATAGTTACTACATCACATAATTTCCCCGGTATGGATTTTATAAGCATTTACTTAGTCACCTTGCAAAGATCAGCACGTCGAAAGGATGTATAAAAAAATAAAAATAGGTACGGTCGACTCTCACTGTAACAGCATCCTATCTGCACATGAAATTGTGCTGTTATAGCAAGATACTGTTATATAAAATGGAGTAAAAAATAATATTACTAATTAATCAAAATCAACTCCAGGTAATAGGTTCATAATTTAATAAAATATATCAATATTTACGCAATTTTACTAAAAATGTTGAATATATTCGTTGAAAAAGGAATAAATTTGTGCTATTCAAAAGTTCAAGTGCTGTTATAGAGAAAGATTTAATGTTAAAGAGGTATACTTGGTGGTGTCTGAATGCTGTTATAGGACGAAAATCCTGTTATAGTGAGAGAAATGTGGTCTATAGGGAAGGACCGGCTGTTATAGCAAAATGCTGTTATAGCAAGTGTTGTTTTAGAAGGAGCCGTTTATATTATAAAGATCTCGGGAGGATCTCTGACTGCTGTTATAGTGAGAGTGCTTTTATAGAGAGGACTGTTATTGTGAGAGTCGCCTGTACACGCACACAAATCCCCTTTTTTAGAAGTTTGATCCCTTTATACGTAAAATTAAAATGTAGGTGGAGTAAGGCGATTATGCCAGCCATCATATGGGCACCATTCTGGATTCGTACACCTTGCAATACATTTTGACCAGTCTCAACCGATCCTTCTGAGTAATGATGGGCCCACCAAACGGAAGTTTATTACTAGGATCTATCGGCACAATCGTATCCTCTTTGTTGTTGGAGAAAGCGTCCCTTGCGTAATGCATGATACTACGGTAATCATATTCCTCCTCGTAGGTGATTGTGTCATTTATGATCTCGAAATTTATTTCAGTTCCTAAAATACGCAAAAAAAGCACTTAAAAATGACGTACTTTCGATGGTAACTCCATATTTTGACAAAACGTTTTTTACACATTGACCCCACCTAGAGGTGACCCAATATGACCTTCGTTGGGGCCAGTTTGAAATGCAGGACGAAAAAAAAATTATTATGTACAATTTTTGAAGTCAAAAAAAGTGCAAAGGGGGACCCTTATGACACGATATTTTCTTATGCGATTTATCAGTATGGAATCTTCCATTTTTCATTTCGGCGTCTTCCTTCTCAATACTGCAGAAGCCTGCTTGCGCTTTACTTACTAGCCCTATATTTTACATTGGCAATTTTGGCTATAGCGGACTTAAAAATTAGGTTTTTGAAAAGCAATTTATTATGGACATTCACATTTATGACCGCGTTATTTCTAGAAAAACTAAAAAAAATTTAAAAATTTCCAAAATTTGTTAAAATTTGCAAATTTAAAAAATTTATATCAACATTTTACCAAAAATTATGATTTTTAAATAAAAGTAAACTTATAATTTGAAACAGCAACTTTTGAAATATTTTTAAAAAATCTTCTTTATTTCTGAAAAACAATATTTCGACGAAACCATCAATTGTTTTTACGAAAAAATCAATTTGTTTCGAAAAAATTGATTATCAAAAATATCAATTTTTGGGAAACAGGATTTTTTCCGAAAAAATAAAGCATGGTGTGGTAGTCCCTAGAGATGTAAAATATATACATAGGCCTAGTAAGTATAGCGCAAGCAGCCTTCTGCAGTATTGAGAAGGAAGACGTTCAAATGAAAAATGGAACTTTCCGCAATGGTAAATCGCATAAGAAAATTTCGTGTCATGAGAGTTTACCCTTTGCAATTTTTTAAATTCGAAAATTGCAATAATTTTTTAAATTCGAAAATTGCAATAATTTTTGTTTCCGTCCTGCATTTCAAACTGGCCCAAACGAAGGTCATATTGGGTCACCTCTAGGTGGTGTCAATGTTTAAAAAGCGTTTTGTCAAAATATGGAGTTACCATCGAAAGTACGTTATTTGTTACTCATTTTTTCGTATCATGAATTACTCATTCAATTAGCCATAAGAAACCACACAAGATGGAACATGCTCCTTTTGTTCCTACCAAATACCTTTGACGACATTTTTCCACACAATCTCCACGTATTTATCTCTGTCAGGGCGGCTATGCTCGTGGTAGAATCCGTAGGCGTGAATCAATTCGTGGGTGATAATTTGGGGTACAAGGCATCTTTTACCCAGATAAAGTTCTTGAGGGCCACCCTGCCGCCCCACCGCACTCTCACAGGAATCGCCTCCTTTGAGAAGGACCACATAATCCTCGTCCTCAGGACCCTTGAGACGGAATGTAAGGCAATTGGACGAGGCGTACCGGACTTCCCACAAAGCAATGGCAATGTAAGTCAATTCTTCGTTGGCTATATATGTTCGTAAAAACATGCGCAAAATATTTAGGACTTGGTGCATACAATTCACTAATGGAAACAAAACCACAAAGAAACAAATACTACAAATTTGAAACGAAAATTAAAAAACTGGAGCGCACGTCACAAATTCAGAACAACTCATTGCAGAACAAGCCGCTTAAATCAATTGCAAATTTTCAACCAATTGCCAATTTTAAATCAATCCTTGATTCAAAATATATTGCAAATATTAAATAATTATAAATGTTAAACAAATTGCAAATGTTAAAACAGCTGCATATTTTAAAACAATTACAAATTTTAAGCCACTTGCAAATTTAAACCCAATTGCAAACCTAAATCCAATCGCAAATTCTAAGTTGCAAATTGTAAACCAATTGCAAATTTTAAACCAATTGCAAATTTTAAACCAATTGCAAATTTTAAACCAATTGCAAATTTTAAAACAACTGCAAATTTTGAACCAATTGCATATTTTAAAACAACTGCAAATTTTGAACCAATTGCAAATTTGAGCCAATTGTATATGGCAAACTAATTGCAAATTAGTTGCACATCTTAAAATAATTCCAAAAAACGAATTACAAATTTTGCACCTAATTTTAACAAATTAGGTGCAGATTTCAAACCAACTGCATATCTGAAAACAATTGCAAATCAACCAAATGGAAATGTTAAGCCTGTTAGAAAATTTAAACCAATTCGGTAGCGATTTGAAAACAATTACAAATTTAAATCAAATTGCAAATTTTAAACCAACTAACAGTTTTAAACTAAATGCAAATTTTGAATCAACTAGCAAAGTTTTATACAAATCATAAAGGAGCAAATTTTGAACGCATACATTTTTCAGGAATTTAAAATTGCATGCACCATAATGAGTTTCAATTTGATTTTTTAATTCAAATTAGTTTCATGGATGACACAATGGCCGTCTTGGTGCAACTTACTGAACTTTTTGGAGTTCAACTGGTACACCAAAACCCCTCGAGGCCAGCGCTTTTCCCCTTTGGGACCCGGTTTGATTCCAGCCCGACCGGCCTTCCCATTGGTGTCGTTGGAGGTAAGTTCGGCGTAATTTGGCGGCCATATCTCGGTTCCTTTTTCATTATTATTTCAATTACAATTCTATCAATTTATTATTTACAATTAAATTTAGAATTATTATATCTACAGATGCATAATAAACTTGATTACGAGCAGCTGCTCGTATGCAATATGTATCTCTCACGTGAACATGACGTCCCCCAGAAGCCATTTGTTACCTTGGAGCCTAAAATTACAGATACAAATGTTACTGAGTACACTAAATCTATCAGCTTCCCTGCAAATAAAGGCATTTGTAAATGTATATTTTTAAATCTGATGTTGAGACTTACGAGAGGTGAATACCCAAATACATTTCAGGATATTCTTCCTAGCTTCCACGGGCGGAGCCAAAACCCTTTCGAATTTAGTTTCTTCTAATATCTTGCATAATTCTGTCACAATCTGGTTCGAATAAGCTCTTGTATCGGCGAAATCTAGTTGAAGATCATTACCACAAGATAAAATTAAGATACGTAGGATATTTTTTTTATTCGCGGACCCAATAACATATATACATACATATAAGTTGATTAACACATATCATACGTAACCTATGATATAAGTGCAAGATGCTCACCAAATACATCATCTCCCAAGACACAGAGTATATTGAGGAAATTTATATAAAAAAGTAAGTACATTCTATCGGTTTCCTGTGGTGATATTTGTACGTAAGTAACTAGTTAGAAACACGTATGAATTGTAAGATACGTACATAAGTTAATTGAAGCAGCAATAAAATTTTCCCCAGTTGTCACTTTCACATACACGAACCGAGGCTAGAGTTCCTAAAACGGCCTAAGTTCATTTCACGTCGTTTTAGGGGGTGCATTTCCTTCAATGCGTTCTAATGGTATATATACCTATAGATATATATACCTATATATATCTATAGATATATACATTTTGAAATTTTTAAATCATATTTAATTCAACCTTCGACTTCTCAAAGTATGAACAATGTTCCAGTGGAGTACATTCGTGTTTTGTAAAAATCTCCATTTTGAAAAAAAAGGACTCATTCCGTTTTGGAAAGCCGTATTTTGGTTTATATCTGTCATTGAAATATTTTTATGCACATCATATGAATATTACCAACGATTGTCAAATTGTTTCACTTTTACGCCACACGCTATCTTACACTGTACTTAATGTGCCAGGAGGAACGCTTTGTTTACAAACATGTAAATACAGACAATAATGAAATCTCCTTTTAGAAGGCTCTTTTTCTCGACTAAACTTTCTTACTGAAGCTTGTAATTTAGCAATGGCGGTTGAATACATTTATACGTGTATATGTACAGTGGAGTCTCTCTGTAACAAGTAACTGTAGAACAACATTTGTATATAACAACATTATTTTTTCCGCCCTTCTTACATGCACAGTACATGATTTGTGTTGTATATAACAACATTTCTGGGCAACAATATTTTTTCATAACAATATTAAGTTCTGAGTTGTTATACAGAGACTTCACTGTACTTTTAAAGTTGTAGTTGCATATTGTATTTCTGTTTCTTAAATATATTTATGCTTAAAGTCAAGTATTTTTCAAATAAGGTATTTTTTCCGATTATTTTGCGAAACACTTTGTTTTACGAGACTAATATTGTTAACGAAAAATAAAATTTCTGTAATAATTTACTATAATTAACTTAACTGAGAAAATTTGTACAAGATAATATGGAGCTGGGGGAAGACGAAGAATGAAAAAATATATACATATATAGAAGAACTGAAAACTAGAATGAATTGTTAAAATGTCAAATATTAAAACGTTAAACATAATTCTCGAAAAATAATGGAAAGGAAACACGAATGAAACAATGATACTCAGGAAAACATTGTACAATATAAAATATAATAAACGATGAAACATGTAACAAAATAGACTGTTGTAAGGGCCGCGGCCAGGAATCGACAATATAAATAAAACTCAATAATAAATTAACTGCGAATCAAGTTATAATATTGTCTATAGTGAGATTAAGATATTTTGTTCCATATAACATCCAATCAGGATTTATGGCGAAGACAGACAGATGGATTGTTTCGCATTGATATTCCTTCCCCATTTATATACGTATATACATACACAATTCTGAGTTGGATCATTTCTTTACTTATATATACATATGTACATACAAAGATTTTTACACTCACAAACTGTATAGTTACACACATCTTGAATATTTGTATACTGTTGCTTGCACGTCAGTGCATGGGAATTCTTTATCGCAATACAAATTTAATTACGCCAGTTGGTTGGGTACAAATATATAGAGTCAAACTTGGTAGCACTATTTTTATTCCTCACTATAGTTCATGCAGCAAGAACAGTAACCATGTGGCTCCTCCAAAATATATTTCCAGCAATTTTCCATTCGTGGAAATTCAGAAAAATTTGGAGGTATAATTTATCCAGGCATCGGAATGGAACATCTCGATCATTTGGTGTTGCCACGAATCCAATTCCACTGAAAGAGCCGCCCTTGTTGATGGACCCTTTGTCCGTTGAACATGCAAATTTTCTACGCTGGGACATAGAGTGGATGGTCATTCGAGATTTCTGGTACAAACAACATATTTTTTGCTCTCACTGAAACATTTCTTAATATAACTCACTAATCTGGAGTTTAGTTTTAATCTAGATTTTAACCTGGAGTTTAGTTTAGCTTAAATTGTGACAGAAACTGGCTTAATTGTTAATTTGTTTCTAAAATGCAGCGTCAAGAGAAAATTGATCCTCCCACACCTGCAATTCACGAATCCTTCCTTTGGATACAAGCTGCCACTTTTGTCCAAGCAAATTTCTAAAGGCGGAGAAATGTATTTGATTTAATTTCATTGTCTCATTACACTGATCATTTTGCTCCGTACAGTGGAGTCTCTATATAACAACTCTGAAGGGAAGAGCGAAAAATATTGTTGCATTAAAGATTTGTTATATAGAACATTAAATATGTGCATTACATGTACAAAGGGCTGGAACAATAATGTTGTTACAGAGAAATGTTATTATAAAGAGACTTGTTATAGAGAGACTCCACTGTATTTTAATTTTTTTGAACACATAGAATTTTTTAGCGTTTTTCCTTAATAGGTCATTAGTGAATTAAAATTTTTAATTATTTTGCTAAAAATGTTTTAACGCATTGAAATTTTCAAATTGCTTTCTTCATACATTATTGCAATTTCAGAAGTTTTTCTCTGCCAAAATTGGCAGATCAAATCAATGAACAATCCTGTTCAAATAAATTTCAAAGACGTAATATAATTATGAAATATTAATACAAATTATTTAGAAACATTTGTAGCATTCTTCCTCCGGCCACCATCGCCATACACAGATATCCCGTATTGCCCCTAACCATTTATGTTTTGGGTCAAGCGTTGATGCAAGGCCAGGACAAAGCCACCAGGCATTTAAAAAACGAGTAAGATTTTGAGAAGCATGTACAAAATAAATTGTATAGGTCAGCTTAAAATTAAGGTCAACTTAAAAGGGGACGAATTTTTACATATATGTACACAAGGATTTTTTAAAGAAACAGATTTAAATTTTTCCTGATCCTAATGGGAATCCACAGATCCTTGAAACGTCTCTGCCAGGCAGGACAAGCCCTTCTCCTCTCGCAAATATTCCACAGTGGCGTCCGTGAGGGAAATTTCCCCCAAGATGACGAGGGGCTCATGAGGGCTTTCCACAAAAGTGACAAGATTCTCACTCTCGTGGGCGACCTCCAATTGGTTGACATGTACTCGGAACTGGCCTGCGTGGGGAACAATGAAGCCGTCAGCCTCATGAGTGACGCCCTGTCCACATTTTGTGAACAAAGTTTCCCAACGTCTAATTCTTTTTCTAACATGACATCTCCATTCCTTCCCAAGACGTCCAGGAGCATGGAGGAATTCCCCAGGAATGGAAGATTGAAAGGATCGCCCGTGGAAGTTTTATTTACCAACGTTTTCAACGCCACGGCCGAATTATGTGGATTGGAGGGGCATCTTGGGAATTCCCTAAGAGAAGATCTTCAGAAAACCGTCCGGGATGTTGGGCGTTCTTATAACGCGTACTTGCAGACGCAATTCGGTGTCCATCTGCCTCAAGGCGGAGAAAAAGACCGAAATTATATTGAACCCAAAAAATCTAAAACTCTAAATAGTGCTTTCTTGGAATTTATTGAGCTCATGCTGCAATTTCTTAATCAGAAAAATAAATGAATGTCGCATATATTTTGGGGCTCATTGAGACGGGAATATGCAATAAAATCCTCAAAAACCACGGCGTTGCTTAATCCATGAATTTTTCCATGCGTATCCACGTGTTGCAGCACCTTTTAATAATTTAATAAAGGCGCAAAATGATGGAAGCATGTCTTTTTGACACTTTTCGGTATTATTCCCATTTGATCGGCACCACGAAAAAAATTGCCTTTTTGCATGCTACACTTGCTCATTTAACTAATTATCCTTTCATGTGACCGTTAGCACGACATTGACGAAATAAAAGTATGTTCGAGTCGCTGTGCAATATTCCCTCTTACAACATTCGTGTCCGTATATCGTCAGCCACATAAAGTGGACTCTCTCTATAAAAACGCTCCTTACAGTCGACTCTCACTATAACAGTCCTCTCTATAAAAGCACTCTCACTATAGCAGCAGTCTGGGATTCCCCGAGAGCTTTATCAAGTAAACGACTACTTCTATAAAAGCAATTGCTACAACAGCACTTTGCCTATAATAGCAGGGTTTTCCCTTCCCCAGACCACATTTCTCTCACTATAACAGCATTCAAATAAGATCAAATACCCCTTTAAAATTAACTTTTTCTCTATAACAGCACTTCAACTATAAAATATCGCAATTTTCTTCTTTTTCCACAAAAATTCTTCATTTTGGGTAAATATTGAAATCATCTATTAAATTATCAATACTATAAATGAAACTGCTGTTAATTAATCAATATTATTATTTTTTTGCTAAGTTTTCTATGACAGCATCTCACTATAACAGCACAATTTCATGCTCAGATAGGCTGCTGTTATACAGTGGACTCTCTCTATAACAACTCTCCTTATAACCACTTTTTCTCTATAACAACTTTATTTTTCCGCCCTTCGTATATGTAATGTACATATTAAATGTTCCATATAACAACTTTTCCTTATAACAACTATTTTTGCCCTTCCCTTCAGGGTTGTTATAGCGAGAGTCCACTGTAGTGAGAGTCGACTGTATTTGTAACATTTTATTTATACACATATAACAACTCTATTTTCCAGTTTTTCGTATACGGAATATATTTCTCATATACGTATATAGTCGACTCTCCCTATAACAGCCTCCCGTATACGAGTTCTCACTCCATAGCAGCAGCAAAAAATGTTCCCCTTACAAACATTCTCCAATTGCTAACACAGAAATTCATGTTCTCTTGCTATAACGGGCAAAATTTGCTGCTTTATAGGGTGCTGCTATAGAGAGAGTCGACTGTGTAGTGAATGGCTGTACGTATACTTCCGCAATTTTTTAAAATAAAATTTACGTTTATTCTCGCCACCAGCGTTGTTATAAGGAGTTATTTTTGGATATTTATATACATTTATACGTCAGAAATATTCTTTGTATAGGAGCAGGGTACCTTTATAAAAGAAAGTTTTTTCGACTTCGGTGGGCGTCTTTTTATCCGGGCAGTGCGTGTCTGGAAGACACGGAACATGCTAAGAGCATCTGCTAATTGACAGAAGGTAAACCGGGGTTAATGGCATGATTCGGAGGGGAGCAATTAAAAATTAATGTGGAGCCGGTGAACTATTGCTTCCTCGTAATGTTCCATGCCAAGTGCGCTTCTTCTTCGCGTGTGTATGTTGCGTATGAAACCATATTGTAAATTGTATGAATGATATATGCAAAGGATGGATTATCCCAATGTACATCCGACGTTTTTTTTGGGGGGACGGTACGTATTGATTTTGTTACTGGGTTGCTACAGATGAATGTGGAACCTTTTGTCATTTCACTCAACATTGTGGTTGGCATTAGTCGACTATTGTCCCTCATTCTGGTGTAGGTCAATAAGTGACCCGGACAATGGAGGTGGAATGCCGGGTTTTGTTTCATTCTCAGCCCATCTGCTCCGGCAGTACGCTTAAGGGCTCTGTCTTGGTCAGGCCGGCAGGACCAATCAGTTTGAATGGTGAGAGAATTTTTTTTTATAAATCAAATATAGATATCGTTAATCAGCAAATGTTTACTGTTATGGCACAATGCCGTTATAAAGAAGCGAAATTTCAATATGTTACACATTAAAGAAACCTTTCGAAGAGAGATTTTGGCCACCGTAGTCGGGAGGCGGTTTATGCTGTTATATATATATGAAATTTGAGAATAGTGCCAAGAGTATGATAATTTATATAATTTTTGCTCATTTAAATTGGATTTACACAAAACAAATGGAAAATTTTCAGATATCAGCATCGAAGTGAAAGGAAAGGCACGCTGGTGGCTTCCGAATAATGTGAGGCGGCGGAAGGTTGAAAAGACCAAAATATTTCTCCTGGATACCTGCAAGGTTCTTGTGGAAGGTAAATATCTGGGGATGGCAATGATCCGATTTGATTCTAAGGTATTAGTTCGATTCGTTTCAAAGCTCGAATCGGATCGAAATTAGCAATTCGATCCAATTCATGATGCAAATGATTCGATTCTGTTCGATTCGATCCATGGATTGAATCGAATCGTGATTCAAAGGATCCAAAAAATATTTTATTGTGACACATTTGTTCACTTTTTGCGAATTTTACGCATTTAATGAAATCTAATAATTTACCACTTCAAATAAATGGAAGGAACCTTGATATAATACTTGCCGTTGATTTAAATTTGCTGCAATATTGTAATCTGTGCCTCGGAAGTGTATGAGAAAAATGATTAAATAATGGATCGAATGAATCGAATTTCAGTTAAATTTTGAGAACCGATTGAGTTAAATCTTGAATTGATTTATTCTATCGATTTACGGTTTCGATTCGAATCAAATTTTCATGTATTTCCATTGAATCCAATCGAATTAAAACAAAAAATCCGATTCAGACTCAAATGGTTACCAAAAAATAACCTGTAGCAAAATGTGTGCTGTGTAGACTCGCTGAGCAGAGTGGATTGCAGCTGTATAAATTAATATAATCATGGCTAGCAATGATTAATGCATAAATTAATGAATTAAATTATAGGATTATCTTAAAATTAAATTATTTGATTAATTAATACAAAAATTAAATATTGGCGAAATAAAAAAAAGGACATTTTCCCAGTTTCCAGCGATGCAACAATGTACAATTTCGTCTCGTACACTCTCCCCTTTGAATACCATCTCCCTCTCATCCTCCCATCCAGCTACGGAAGTGAGCATGCAGAAATTTCCTACTCGGTTCAAGTCTTGTTACTCCGGGAATTGAGCACGGCTTGGGGGAGTAGTGAGTACACGTGGAAGAGATTGGCCAAGGAAGTCTTCCCTTTGGAGGGAGGCAAGGATATCTCCCTTCTAAAAAGATCCCCCATCGTCGTGTCCGAATCCGCCTTCCTCAAGTTCTTCTCCTTCGAAACGTACGACATCATTCGCTTCGGCTTCCGCATGGAGAGCCAGGAGCTCGTTGCCGCCCGGCCCGTTCCATTCACGTGCTACGTCGACAATAAGAGCATGCGCAGGGTGGTGCAGATCCGCGTGAAATTGATTCTCGTAATTATACAGTTTTTAAAAACCTCACCAGGAAATCGTCCAATAATAATAATTGTTTCAGTGTCATATTATGTTCAGAAACTAATTTTCCGGAATAATTAATTAACGGTTTGTTCTTCCCGTCTAGAACCGCACTTTAGCCACTGAATGTGGACAAAGCTACCGTAAAAGCAGGAAGGTCATGTCAGAGGCCATCAATTCCGACGGAGTTGCCCCGCTCTCCTGTAGCATGTGGCCACAAGGGATTTTGCCGGTCCCAGAGAATCTCCCACCCACCAACTCCGTCAGTCTGATCATCACCTTTGAATACATCGTTGAGGTGGGATATCCCCGAATTGTGACATTTATTGTTGAGTTGGTGATTAATTGAGAGAAATATTATAGCATTTTGATGCAATTATGAATGTCTACAAACGAAAAAGGTTATATTGCCAAATTTATTTCCAGATCCAAGTATGCTTGAAAGGCTTGGGCTGGAGGACCATAAGCCATATAATTCCAGTGGTTGTGGCGCCAAAAAGTCATTTGTGAACGCTGGCAGTTCGGAAGAGGAAGATCAGGCATATTTTTAATGGCTCTATCTTTACAGCGTTTTGTGAAATGTCAAAATTAGGAGCTATAATTGCAATTATTAATAATTACGTATATTCAAAATACATTCAAAACATACTTGCTGTATTCATTTTTTCGTCTTTTGATATAGCAATTGCACGCAAGAGAAAAGTAAATTTTGTTTTACTTTAATTGGCACGGACTTGGCGAATAAAAGTTTTCTTTCATTCAGTAATTCCATATTTACCGTTTTATTCATATTTGTTCAACAATAACGTCGAAAATTAGCTATTGCATATTTAAAAATTTCGCATCCCCTAAAGAGACAAACACCACAGAAATTTAGATCGGGCTACGTGGAGCAAATGTCCTTGTAGCGAGCCATGAGCTTGTGACTATCCTCAGCCGTCATGACGGTCCCTCCAAAAGGCATTGCATTCTTGGGATCCACCGGCTCTATCGTATCCTCTCCGTTCTTGGAGAAATCCTTGTTCCCATAATGCATGATGCTAACAAAGTCATAGGGTCCATAGATGATGGAATCCGGCTCCTTGTTAAAGTCGGGCTTGAACCCTGGCCATTTGTGCCAAAAAGTCATTACATGAAAGCGAAAGTCATGCAATACCGAAGTAAATACACAATATCATGACATCCACTAAAGTATCTATATGAGAATAATTCAGAAGAATTACCCTCTTTCACATTCTTGTAAATGATTTTAACGTAGTCATCCCGGTCCGGGCGGGCCTGTTCGTGATAGAAACCAAAGGCGTGCATGAGCTCGTGGGTAGCAATGTCTTGTCGGACGCATCCTGGGGAAAGGTTCAAAATTTGTGGCCCGCCCACCCTTCCAATGCGACTGAAGCAATTGTGCCATGCGCCATACGTCGTGATATTGACGTAATCATCAGTACGAGTGGAGTCTTTTATATCCTTGAAGTTAAGGCACATTTTCGTGTTGTGTCGGAGGTCCCACATAGACGCTGCTAGAATCGCTATTTCACTGGGAACTAAAATTACATACAAATTTTATATATAAATTTAATATATGTATATATACACAAATTGTATCCACAAATTTTGTATGGAAATTTTTAGCATAAAATATAAAAATTGTGTGCACAAATTGTAGAAACAAAGTATACATAATACATAGACATTTTATGCACAAATTGTGTATGTATACAAATATTATGTTATACCATTGCTTGCACTTTATGCATAAATATTATATACAATTTTATGCACAATTTTATGCACAATTTTATGCACACATTTTATATACAAATTTTATGCACAAATTTTATATAACAATTTTATGCACAAATTTTATATAAAAATTGTATATACGAATTTTGTATACGATGTTATGCACAAATTTTGTATACAATTTAATGCACAATTTTATATACAAATTTTGTACGCATTTTATGCACATATTTTATATACAATTTTGCATACAATTCTATGCATACATTTTGTATATATACGGATGTTTTCGTATATATATATATACGGATTTTTTCGCATATATATATATATATACGGATGTTTTCGTATATATATATATATACGGATGTTTTCGTTGAAAATTCATACCATCCCCAAACCCAAACTGCAAGTTTATCTATGGCAAACAACTCGTTTTGTGTTGTGTTCGAAAAAATTATAAAAGCGGTTTTTGGATATATTATTTGTACTTTCTGCCGTTTAACGCCAGGCGGATACGTTGAGAAAAAGATCCAATGTGGATAAACTTACCAAAAGTATTATTGGTAATCAAGTAATTCAATGTAGAATTAGGCCAACGGAAATCCCAGGGTGCCACTCCAGATCTGGATTTATGATCCTCGGGATCCGTGTCGTTCGTCATGTAACGACTAAAATTCTCTGGTCTGTCCAATGTCTCTGTTCATGAATATGCATTAATTGTTATAAATTGACGTAAACATATTTCATCATTAAAGCAAAACAGATCATCCGAAAAAACGCAAACAAATTGAATTGCATTTTGCAAAAACGATACAGAAACATTTTAGCGTATGGCGTTTCATGAATAAGCAACTAAAGCTCTGAAAAAATATCGAAAGTGGTGTGAAAAGGCAGAAAGAAATTCTTCAAATGAAATTATGTTGCTAAAATGTTACTAAATGTTACTAACACCACTTACTTCGACAGGTTGTAGCCCACATTCCTTGCTTTGTGTCCTTGCCTATACATATATATGTAAATTAAATGTATCTGGGTAACAACAAAAGCATTTACATTCTCTTGCATGAAGGAGTTTGCAAATCTTTCACACTGGAATAATTTTTTATTACCAAAAGTCAATTAAACATACTTACGAGATGAAAACACCCAAACGCATCTTTTCAACATCTCAGAACGAGAAGTCATATCCGGGTTATCAATCTTGCTGAAATTTTTTATCTCAAATCTCTCACATATTCCCATAACCAAGGAATGGGAAAATGCTTGCGTGTCCGCAAAGTCTACAATAATGAACAGAAAATCAATACAAACTGCAAAGTCAATACAAACTGTAATTGCAATATTTTGGTAGTTTATTAGGCTATACAGATGAATAAAACAAAAAAAATTTTGCAAAATTTATAATCAGGATTTTGGTGTCATTGGAAAACGCAGCGGGAATTAAAATCAAAACCTAAAAAATTTCCGTACCAAACTCCACGGAGAAATGTGCAATAGAAGCGACGAGCGAGGCAATAACTGCGATGTTTCCCTTCATTGTTTAGTACAAAACGATTTTGTACTACGATGGTGTCGAATATTGTAAGCCTTCAGCGTGCGCCGTAAAATTGTTTTGTACATATACAACGTATGCATATGTATCTATACGTAAAATTAATTAATAATTACTGCAAATACGGTCAACTAAGTTCCACGTGAGAAACATAATGTGCATAATACAGTTACATTTCATACAAGTGAAATTTGTAAGCAATTTTCTCCCGTTGCATTGTCGGCCCTATTTTATTTACAAACATATCTTGACGACCGTGTCATAAATTATTATTTTGTGTCTTCGATACGTGTGACACCATACAATTTTGCTGGATACAAAATACAGTCGAACCTCTCTATAACGGGTTCCCTTATAACGGTTTTCTCTCTGTACCGGTGGCTGAAAATGCTTCCCTCAAAAACTTTCTCCAATTGATAATATAGACATTTCTGTTCTCTACAACGGTTTTTCGTTATAACGGGGAAAATATGCTAATTTAAGGGGAACCGTTATAGAGAGGTTCGACTGTATTGGGCATGTCGAATGATTCAAATTATAAATGTTTATTGATGTTGTATCTATATTATAGCTGTAAGCTTAAACTACAACGTGCGTAATCAATACAAAATCGTTGAAATATTGGCAACTACGAACGATTTTATATTCTGACATAATACTCGTGAGATATAAATGCCATTTTTTGCTTCTCTAAATCAAAATAAATAAATATACGCATACAGTTGAGTCTCTTTATAACCAGTCTCTTTATAACAACTTTTCTATATAGCAACATTATTTTTTCCGCCCTTCGTACATGTAAGCCACACATCTTATGTTCTATATAACAACTTTTCTCTGTAACAATATGTTTCGCCCGTCCCTTCAGAGTTGTCATACATGTATGTAGATGGAGGAAGACCGTTATAGAAAAGACATTTCTATGTTAACAATTGGAGAAAGTTTTTAAGCAGAGTAAAATTATATAAGAATGAAATAAATTATAAATACAATAAATTACATAAAATTATTTACGAATTCAATAGTAGCCAAAGAAGGGATATAAGATATGGAGAAAACCGGTTTAAAAAATATTTCCTACAATATCACAAAAACAACATAACCGTTAGACAGAACCGAAAGATTACATTTTGAATTCGCGAACTACATAGAACACATTCCCTCGTATCGGGCCATAAGTTTGTGGCTATCTTCATGTGTCATCACGAACCCTCCGAAAGTTATATTTTTTTTCGGATCCACAGCTACTATCGTATCCTCTCCATTCTTGGAGAAATCCTTGTTCCCGTAATGCATGATACTCTCAAAGTCGTAGGGTCCATATGTGATGGAATCAGGTTGCTTGTCAAAATTGAACTTGTACTCTGTAACAGTTCACACGAAACGTGGATTTCACAGTTAAAATTGGCACCATTTAGACAGTATATACAATTACTCATGCCGTATGTTTCCAAGAAAAACGCAACCGGCTCTTTTCCTTATAACTTCTGAAAAACAAAGCCGTATATAAAGTGTCGTATTTGCTCGATGTCATCCTCAGAACATGGACTTTCAGAATTGGTAAATACATAGATATTTGTCGAGTCTCCATTCAGAAGTTATAGCGAACGACAGTCACCAAAAAATTCCCACGTTATTTAAATGTGGTTGCGTTTTTCGGCAAACATAAGCTACATTGTCGGCTCTATAAACGTTAAAAATGGTGAGGTTGCATTCAATAAAGAAATCGCAGAAGTATTGAAATGCTTACCATTGACCACATTCTTAAGGAGGATCTTGACAAAGGAATCTCGGTCCGGTCGGGCCTGTTCGTGAAAGAACCCGAATGCGTGCATCAACTCGTGCGTGACCGTGTGTGATTGGACGCAGCCCGGGGACAAATTCAAAATCTGCTGCCCTCCGACTCTCCCGATGCGGCTGTAGCAAAACCAAACTCCACCTCTTGTGATGTTGACGTAATCGTAAATAGCTGGAGAGTCTTTTATTTCCTTAAAGTTTAGGCACATCTTTGTGTTGTGCCGGATGTTCCACATCCCAGTTGCTATAATTGATTGTTCATTCTCCGCTTGAATTGCGTATAAAATCATAAATAAACAAATTACATTTAAATACATAAAATAAACAAATTACAAATGCATAAATACACAAATTACATAAATGAACAAATTACAAATGCATAAGTACACAAATTACATATAAATGAACAAATCACGTATACAGTCGACTCTCTCTATAACAGTCCCCTGTATAACAGTGCTCTCGTTATAGCAGCGGCAAAAAATGCTCCCCTCAAAAACTTTCTCCATTTGTTAAAATAGAAATATCTGTTCTCTATATAACAGTTTTTCGCTCTAACAAGCGAAATTTGATGCTTTATAGGGTGCTGTTATAGCGAGAGTCGACTGTATATGCATAAATAATTAAATTACATATAAAAACTGCTCTCACTATGAAAACACCCTAAATCCTAATTGCACATGAAATTGTGCTATAGGGAGAGACTTTTATAGAGAAAACTAAGTAAAAAATAATAATATTTATTAATCTAGACTGATTCCAGATGTACAGTGGAGTTTCTATATGACAACTCTGAAGGGAAGGGCGAAAAATATTGTTACAGAGAAAGGTTGTTATATAGAACATAAGATGTGTAGCTTACATGTACGAAGGGCGGAAAATTCACATTCCATTGAGATTTGTTTTTGTTTTTACAAAATTTTAAGCACGTATTGAATTCCGATTTTTTCCGGTTTCAAATAAATGCGAGTAACATTGATAATATCTACTGCAGTTGGTTGGTTTTGGATGCAATACATTGCAGTCTCTATATAGCAACTCTGAAGGGAATGGCAAAAAATAATGTTACAGAGAAAATTTGGTATATAGAACATAAAATATGTAGCTTATATGTACGAAGGGCGGAAAAAATAATGTTGTTATATAGAAAAGTTGTTATAAAGAGACTTGTTATAGAGAGACTCCACTGTAAATGTGATCATTCAGCAAATTATATCTGTATTAACGGACATTTAAGATCTTACTGAACACATTTTCCCCCATGAAGTACATGAGAGTGGCATTTGGCCAACGGAAATCCCAGGGAGCAATTCCAGATCTTTTGTAATCCTCAGGCTCAGTGTCATTCGCCATAAATTGACTCAATCCTTCCGTTCTCTCCAAATTCTCTTTTCAGTAAGACAAAATTTATTTTCCAAACGTTAATTACATAAAAATAATAATAAATTGGAAAATTCTATTGGAAAAGGAAAAACATCGGAGAAATGCGTACTAACAATAATTTGTTTGACGCAAATGTTAAAATGACGTACGTGCACAAGACGTGGCCCACATTCCTTTTATCGGGTCCATCCCTTTATAATAAAATCCAAGTAGGACAAACCGGCATTTATTCTCCATTTCGACCATTCATTGTTGAAAATAATTCTTAAGTCCAAAACTTACATGATGAAAACATCCAAACGCACCTTGTCAGAATGTAAGAAGGGGCAGAAGCGTCCGGTTTCTCAATCCTAAGAAAGATATTCTTCTCAAATTTCCCGCATATTCCCACCACCAAATCATGGGAAAATGCTTGCGTGTCCGAAAAATCTGCAATGAGATTTAATTTGCAATGAGAACAATTAAATCAAAATAAAATCGAAATAATGCACGTCCTCGCTAAAATTTTATTGGGTGCAATTTTTTACGCAAGAAATCCGGGACAGGAAATGTTTTTATGCATGTATCTTTGGTTTCCTATAAACGAGTTAAGTTTATGTTGATCAATTTTGCCGCCATCCATGCAATTAGCGTGGATCATCGTCATTGCCAAATTTTGTCATTTATATTTCAATGCAATAAAGGAGAAGCGAACGTCACAGAAATGTCTGTTTAAAGTTTCATTTATTTGCTTGTTTTAGAGCACAAAATAAAACTTCCATACCAAATCCCATTGATTTATTAATAAGGACAGCTATTATAGCAAGGCAATTACAACAATTTCTCCTTCCCATTTCATTCTACGTAAATTCACAAAACGGCTGCGGACTCAAATTTTGTAAATCTGCTTTTAGTACGTACACAAGTAACTGTCCAGCACACTGGTTTAAGTGGGAAAATATGTATGGATATTTGGGAAATTTTCAAACAATGCATAATTCCTTGCACAGTTCAAGCTACAATTGATGTGAATGAAGGGTAATTATTGATAGAAATCATGCATTTATTCCGTGTAGATAGAGAAAGTAGGAATTTTTGCTTTTATATCGCTTCGCCTGTTTACAGTTTTTTGTGTACAACCAAATGCATGCCGTCTACTTGTTTTCGAAAATATAGGTCCATATACACATAAGCAGAATATCGTACCACCATAAAAAGAAAACAAATTGCAAAATTTGTTTCTGAATATTTTAGTCGACATGACACGCCCAAAATTAATTTTTCGTAATTATAAAGATATTAAGAAAGTTCAAAAATTACATTTGTTCGCAATTTCTGATAGCAGTAATTGATTGTAGCGAGAAATAAATCCAGTCCTTCGTATACTACAATGGAGTCTCTCTACAATAACACGGAAGGGAATGGGAAAAAATGTTGTTACGGGGAAGAGTATGTAGTTAAATAGAGCATAAAACATGTACTTTACATCCACGAAGGGGGAAAAATAATGTTGTTATAGGGAAATATCCTTATAAAGAGACTTGTCATCCACTGTATTGGGAGCAAATGTCTTTATATCTCGCCACGAGTTTTTGGCCATCCACGTTTGTCATTGCAGTTCCTCCGAAAGGGAAATTATTTTTAGGGTCAACTGGCTCCATCGTATCCTGGCCATTAGTGGAGAATTGCTTCCGCCCAAAGTGCATAATGCTATGAAAGTCGTAGGGCGTGTATACGATGGAATTCCGGGCAATGTAAAAATTACGCTTGTCAGCTGTTAAAAATGTCAACTCATGTCATTACAATAGAATAGAAAATGTACAATTAGCCATCCTTCTGTGCGTAAAAATTTCGTATCAAATATACATTTAGGCCATAACAAAAAATGCTTACATTCCTCCATATTTTCGTAATTGACCTTGACAAAGGAATCCCGGTCGGGTCGGAGGTGTTCGTGGAAGAATCCGAAGGCGTGGATGAGTTCGTGGGTCATTATATCCTGTATGGCGCATCCAGGTCCGAGATTCAAAATTTGCTCCCCTCCAATTCGTCCGATTCGACTGTAACAATTCAAACCCGGGCCATCATCCGTGATATTCACGTAGTCCTTGTTTTCCCCAAACCGTATATCGACAAAATTCAAGCACTGGCCCGTGTGGTGGCGGATATTCCACATGGCGGTCATTAACCACATCAATTGCTCTTTGTCTGTAAATTGGCACAACTCGAGCTTTCATCCTCCAAACGACAGTGAATACAAAAAACGTAAAATGCTCTAGAATCTCATGTTTGTTCTTCTGTGGGAGGTGAACTAATTAGGACGTTTTACCCCAAAAATGACATCCGAAAAAATATGAATTCAAATTAAAATACGCGTTTTTTCTAATTATGGATATACATTTAATTTTAGGATATCTAAAATATAAATTATAATTCCAATACAATTTTATTCAAATACTCAGACATACGAATACGTATTCAAATACTTTTCGAATACTTTTAAAATTTATTTGCAATGCAATTGGCATAAATTGTAGCTTAAATTAACCGAAAAATCAAAAAAATATGTATAAAATTATAAACTGACTCCGCAACTCTTATTTTGCGATAATCGATGCTTTTACGGACGAAACAGTTATATTACTGCCAACTGCCAATTGAAGAAATCATCATTACCTTGATTTTCAAAAAAAAAAAATTTGCCAGGAGGCGGAAATTAGCAATGTAATGATGGAGTTTTCGAATGCCAATAAAGTATCCGAATCCAAATGTCAACTTTTGAATACGAATTTGAATTTCGAATGTATTAGTTTGTAATTATAAAATTATAAATTCCAATTAAAATATTTTTCTGACAAAAATATGGATACTAATTCCGATTAAAGTGCTGGACATTATGAATATAATTCCGACTTTAATACGAATATCGATTCGGATGCCTTACCTTCTTTTTAACCATTTAACGCTTGAATTGGACGGCAAACCCGATACTAGTTTGGCGGGACTCCGTCATTAATTAATCTTTAACAGATTAATAAAATAAAACTGAACGTTTAAAATTTGGTTTTTCGAAGTCGCTTTAGGATGAAGAAACCGGAACAGAAGGTTGCGTCGCGAGATTTAGCATTGGAATTAGGTTTTACAAAAGGTCTGACTAAGCTATTTGTACGGCCGATGCGGATCTATAATGATATCGTAGGGTCTTACTGAAAAGGCTTCGATCCACAAAGTAATACAGAGTCCCATTCGGCCAACGAAAATCCCAAACGGGTCGCCCAGATTTCGCCGTGTCATTCGAATCTGTCTCGTTCTCGGGTTCCATCACGTCCTTCGATGTAAGACGACTAAATTCTTCCGTTCTTTCCGTGGAACCTTCACATTAAATCATAAAATAATAAAAACTTTGTTTGGTCGGCCAAGCGCAATTGTATTTGTAGCCATTGCGCAGCTACTAAACTTTGCCGGGAAAAATTTAGAAAAGCATTACGGTCGACTCTCGCTATAACAGCACACTATAAAGCATCAAGTGTCGCATGTTATAGCGAAAAACTGTTATAGAGAACAGACATTTCTTTATTAACAAATGGGGAAAGTTTTTGAAGGGAGCATTTTTTGCTGCTGTTATAACGAGAGTACTGTTATACAGGGGACTGTTATAGAGAGAGTCGACTGTAAATGTAAAACTCTTAAAAAACTTACGCGTGCACGTAGTGCCCCACATTCCTTTCGACGGATCTTTCCCTGAGTACATTTAAATATAAACTAATTGTAAAAAAAACACGGTCAAAATACAGTGGAGTGTCTCTATAACAAGTCTCTCTATAACAACATTTCTCTATAACAACAATATTTTTTCCACCCGTGGTACATGTAAGGTACACATTTAATGTTCTATATAACAACTTTTCCATATCCCAATATTTTTTTCCTTCTCTTAAATGTTGTTATAGAGAGACTCCACTGTAGATTATTCAATTTTTAACAATTTTTCCAAGAACGTGTCAGAATAAACTCATGAAAATGCTACGCATTTCAAAGATAAACTCACAAGATGAGTACACCCAAATACATTTCAGATTGTCCGCCCGAGCAGCAGCGTCCGGATTTTCAATCCTACTGAAATTTTGGGTAGCCAATTGACTGCACATGCTCGTCGCCAAAGCGTGGGAGAATGCTTGCGAATGACGAAATTCTATAGAAAATGTTTCGGAAATAGAAAAACACGTAATTTTGAAGCACCAAAATTTTACTGGATGCGAATAGTAAAATTTAATTTGAGACGGAAAACCTGAATCAAAATGTATTGAATGCGATTTGGGAAGATATACATACAGGGCGCGAAAAAATCGTCATAACTGGGTAAATTCGTGTTTGATCTTTATGGGAATATTTTTTCTAGACTTGCAATAAAATTGTATTCAGAAAACACATCTATCTCATTTTGTGCTGTTGGAAGAACATTAAAAGATTTGTGCTTAAAGACAAAAACGAAAAAGAAATTTTGTCGAAAATTTAAATTTAATTTTGTTTTTGAAAAAAACCGCAAAAGCTCGGCCAACGTTGGGTGAAATGTTTTTCCGAGATCCACAATAAAATTCTACATGGGATACATGCTTTATGCATTTTGCAGCATAGTTGCATCATATTGTTTAGGGAGGTCATATCTTTTCTTGTCACCCTGTACATATATTAGCAAAAAAAAAACGCAGATTGATGTAGACTATAAAACCCTTTAAAAGCCTGTTATATAATTTTGTCAGGGGAAAAGTCAATTTGATTATGGACTTGATTTGCTTTGAAGCATATGAGCAAAACTTTTAATGTTATTTTTAAATTTATAGAGAACGCATTACCGAATTCTTGCGACTGTAATAAGCCCTTTATTTTTAGGGCTGCTGTAAGGAGGGCTAGAATAATAGCACGGTGCATTATATTTACGCCAAACACGATGCCACCAAAACTGTAGTGGTATATCAGGTCATATTATATGTGAAAAGCCTCCTCCGTACGGTGTATGACGGTCTGCTAGACGGGCTTAGTTCCAAAACGGTTCCAGTTCAAAGTTCTCACAATGGAACCTCGTTGGAATGTTTTTCTATCCCTTGTTGAGAGGTTGGGGTGGAAGGAAATATTTTCCGATAATTATAATAGCATTTTAGTGATGAAAACACAAAGCATTTTTAAATTGTTTCACATAAAGACTGGTAATCGGAATCGAAATCAGAATTTTTATTCGGAATTCCTCGAAATATTTTGATAATAAGAATCGGAATTGGAAGTTTTGAAAGTGAGTTCAAAGTATCGAAATCGGTATTGGAATATATTTTACAGAATTAGAATCGGTTGAGAATTTTATAATAACAAAATTCCGTTTCCAATTGTCTGCCAATAACATAGCTCACAACGTCATCATTTGCCTTTAGACATATGGTCTATAAAGCAATATTATTAGAATGGCTCAATGAACGAATCGAAATCGGCAGTCGAAAAGAGTTGAAAAAAAATTTGAATCAAAATCTGAATTACTATATTTTAAGAATTACCAGCACTGTGTCAAATGGACTTACATCGTTTTGGCTTTCATTCATTTTGTTTGGAAACAAAATTTATTTTGGAAAGCATATATGGTTGTATAACAATGTTATAGTCAACTCTGTTTTATGGTTCCATTGATATGAGTAAAATGCTTTTGTAAACACTTTTGTAAACATTGTTTTCGGTATCCCTTAGCTCCTGGAGTCATAACGATGAATATGGTCGTGTATAATGTACATACATATGATATATGCAAGAAATACCTACTTATTGTAAGAATATCAATTATGTATAATGTATAGCACAAAGGCATTTTTTCTCAAGACATCTAATTGTACTCTTGTACCATTAGTGATAATACGTTTCTTTTATTTTTTTATTACTGTGTTCAAAAATAGGAATTTATGATGGGTTCCGAATACTAGACATGTCATGTCAAGCCCTTAAAAACAGCCGTTTTAGGCGGAGGGAAAAGAAGGCGGCAGAACAAAAATGGCCGATAAGAGAAAACAGATATGTAAGCTGATTCTGGCTGAAACAGCACCCTATCTGTATGGTTAATGTGTTCTGCTCTTTAGTGAGATGCCTTCATATAGCATCTATCTATAACGGAACCGACATTTCAAAGTTATCAATAGAAGAAAGCTAATGGCGCTTTTTTTGTCATTTCTATCGTTGTTCAACGGGACATTCTATATACAGTATATATGTCTAGTTTGACTGCGGTGGACTCTCGCTATAGCAACCCTGAAGGGAAAGGCAAAAATGGTTGTTATGTGGAAAAGTTGTTGTATGGAACATTTAATATGTGCACAACATATAATGAAAAATAGAGTTGTTATAGAGAAAAAGTTGTTATAAGGAGAGTTGTTGTAGAGAGAGTCCACTGTATATGTACTGGAATTTGTTTGTCTTCGATCTGAAGTTAAGACTGGAGCTGAATTTGAGATTCAAAATGCGAAGTTTAGGTTAGATTTGCTAGCTCAATTTGAAGAGAAATCGAATATTCATAACTACAATTTAGGATGTTTTAAAAAAACTTTGTAAATCTAATGGCGACCAAAGGCATTTGTAACGCAAACGGATTAAAAACTGCATACAAGAGGTAAATATGGACTATACCTTCGAAGGAAGACAGAAATGAGTTTGAGACTGTTTTGTTTATTGTCTTAACAAAATTCGATTCTTTAATATTCGTCTAAACCATCTTCATTCATATATACGAAAATATGTGACAATTGAATGCACATATTTACTTCATATAATTCTTGTTTATGTCTTTAACCTAGAAACTAAATTGTGTTAGATCAATTTAGATTAAAAACCATACGAACGATCTGCTTATATTTTGTCAGAGCAGTTTCTATTCTTTTTAATGGACATGCTCGTCCTATTTCTTTAGTACAGGAAACCTGCTTTCAAGACTATTAAAGCCAGGTGTCCTCTTTTACGAAAGTAACATGCTTTCTAGTAATATACATGTAAGCAAACACCCTAGTTTTTGCGGTATAAAAGGGACTCTCACACAGAGTCCAGTATCCAGTATAATTTTAAAAAGAAGCCTCGTGTGAGGAATAAGTGTTAGAAAAACTTGAAGCTAAAAGTCGAAATTTGTTAGACCCTTTTGGAAATTCTGTAAATTCATACAAACTCACAACCTTCGTGAATAAAACCCTAAAACTCTTTGATTTGATTAGAAAAGCGATTTAACTGGCAAAATTTATTCGTGAAAACTTTTCAAGTTGGGAACAGGAAGCTTTCTATGAAAGCTACGCATCCTTGTAAGCATCTTAATTGAAACTCATAGGAAGAAGTATGAGGCATTGAATGGGAAACCAGGAAAATACCTAATATTTTCGCAATATATGTTTGACTTTCTTAAGCTCAAAGATGAAGTGAGAATATCAAACACAAAAACATAAATATATACATATAATTATACATATTCTCGTTAAAAATCATTAATGACTCCGCAGGAACCATATCGAATCCGCAAAGAACGATAAGTACTCCAGCGTATATACGCCTCTGTACATACAGTGGAGTCTCTATTTAAATACTAACAACATTCAAAATGGGGAAAGGCAAAAAATACTGTTTTGGGAGAATGTTGTTATAAGGAACATTTACTATGTAACTTACATGTACGAAGGGCTGGAACAAAACTGTTGGTATAGAGAAATATTGTTATAAAGAAACTTGTTATAGACAGACTCCACGTATAATCAAATAATTAGCAGGACAGCTTATGTACCGTTATTCAATTCGCTATTGAGGAATGTTAAAACAAAGTTCGACTGTAACATTTAAGCTACAACAATAGAAACTTTTCTTAATCGGGAGACATGTACCTCATTCACAAGAAGAGCATTTCCAATACAAAAGATTTTATAGCGTGCAGATGATCATAACTGATGATGATTTTTATGATTTCAAAAGACCTTTCGAGATCTAAGGCAGTTATTTCTATTCCTATATTCATCTTGGTCCAAGCCCAGTGATGACGCTGAAGATGGAAGCCAATCTTCTCGCTGTCTGATACTTGACGGCACCATCCACGCCTATCTGGAAAGTCCGGAAGGCAAAATCCATCCATTGCTGTCGGAGTTCCGCATCCCTCACGCTCTGCTCCGCCGCTTCCCGGGCTTCCATCTCCTTGGCAGCCTTCAGACTTTCTTCCGCTAACTTCCGGTTGCTTTCATTGAGCGGAATGACAACTTCTTTGAAAAAGTCGAGACAACTCTCCACCACTTTCTTCTTGTACTTTTCCACCATCTCCGGCGAGCCCAGGGTCCGGTTATAGAGGTAAGTCGCCACTGCATCCTTCGTCATTTCTGGTAGTTGGACAGCAAAATCTGCTTCCGGAGCCCCGCCGGGATACTTTTCCAGGAAGAGTTTCCATTGTCGTTTGAACGTCTCCAAGGCCGTATTGGTCGCAACGTCATTTTGCTGCATCGCAGTCGACTCTCCAATGGTGTAAGCCTCCGGGAACTTGTCCTTGGAATTCTCGCATAGCTCCGCCCACACCCGGACATTCTCAATCAGTTTCGCTCCGGTCACCTCCTCCTTCCCGATCTTCTTCGTGACCGCCCAATTGATGGCCGTTTCCACGAAGGACTGCATATACTTCTGGAAGTCCGCTTCCGGCGCACTTTTCATCGATTCCCGGACGAAGGCCCTACCCGGGTGGGGCATGAGGAAGGCCCCAGTGTTGTTATAGTGCCTCTGAATGGAATCGCGGACCGCCAGGTTGGATTCGGGGATGGGTTTGCCTCCCTCCTCGGGGGTGGGATGAAATACGTACTGCCAGTAATTGGAGGGTTCCTCCTGCCCGGCGGGTCTTGGGAAGCTATAGCGATTGTGAAGGCCCAAGCCATATTCGTCCTCATTCTCAAAGTCTCGAATGAGTAATAGAAAATTTGGGAGGTCCTCCTTCTCAGGCTTCATCGGGGCGATGGCAGTGGAGTATTCTGAGAAAAAGGAGAGCTTCTGGAGCAAATCCTCCTCGATCTTACATTTCAGGTTGTAGACGAGGACGGAGGACAGGAGGGCGCTGAGGCCTTAAATGGCCGCATTCTGACGGTAGGTCGTCTGATTGTCAAAGAGGCCCTGGCAGTCCAGGAGGAGCACGGCCACCTTTTTCCCTTGGTGGTCAATCAGGAAGGGCTCGGACCAGATGTTGATCCCCACCGTCTCCCTCTTGGTCCCACTTCTCCAGGAGAAACAGTCCTCCTCATTGAGGATGGGCTTGTACCAGCCGGGTTGGCAGTTGCTCTGGAGGTACATGATGAAATGGCTCAAGGCGTAGCTCTTCCCTTCACGCATGCAGCCATTCATGGAAATGAGGATGACAGGGTAATCTTTCACCTTCTCCAGCACAGAGATGAAATTTTTCTGGTCGATGGAGAAGGAATTGTTCTGGATTTGGAGGATCGACAGCACCGCCATGGCCAGTCACTAGAAGGGGGAATCAAAGATATTAGCAACCTAGTGTCTATACTCTCACTATAACAGTTCTCTCTCTATAAAGGCACTCATACTGTAGCAGCACCCTGGGAGCCCCCGGAGACCTTCATAATATCAGCAGCTTTAAATATAACAGCACTTGCTATAACAGCAGAATTTTTCCTGCCCTATAGAAAGCATTTGTCTCACTATATAAAACAGCATTTTATTTCTATAACAGCAATCAGCCCCCATCAACTTCCCCTTTGCCCTTTAACATGAACTTTTTCTTTATAAAAGTAATTGGACTTTTTAATAACACAAATTCATTCCTTGTTCAACAAAAATTCAACATTAGTACAATGGCGTGAATACCGATATAATATGTTTTCTATAGAATTATGAAGCAATTATCTGGAATTGCTCTTAATTAATTAATATTATTATTTTTTACCTAATTTCCTATAACAGCATCTACAGCTGTAACAGCACAATTTGTGCACATCAAGTGCAGATAGGGTTCTGTGATAGTTTGAGTCAACTGTATGTATTCTGAAAAAATGATTTCGGAATGCATAAACATACCTCCAGACGTTTCAATGGTCATGTCTAGCAATACAAGACGAAGGACGGCAAAAATAATGTTGTCATACAGAAATGTTGCTATAAAGAGACTTGTTATAGAGAGAATCCACTGTATGTACAGTTTACTCTCGCTATAACAACCCTGAAGGGAAGGGCAAAAATGGTTGTTATGCGGAAAAGTTGTTATATGGAACATTTAATATGTATACAGTGGAGTCTCTCTATAACAAGTCTCGTTGTAACAACATTTCTCTGGAACAACTTCATTTTTCCAGCACTTCGTACATATAAAGTATATATTTAATGTTCTATATAACAACTTTTCCCTATAACAATCTTTTTCGCCCTTCCCTTCAGAGTTGCTATATAGAGACTCCACTGTACTACATACACGAAGGGCTGAAAAATATAGTTGTTACAGAGAAACAGTTGTTATAAGGAGAGTTGTTATAGAGAAACAGTTGTTATAAGGAGAGTTGTTATAGAGAGAGTCCACTGTTGTTATGGAACAATTGTTCCACAGATCAAGTTCATAATGTATAAATGCTCCGCGAGAATGGCAAATCTTGATACAGAAAATGCTGTGATAGAGAGGCTTGTTATAGAAAGACTCCACTTTATACACGAAGAACAGGTAAAATGTTGTTACAGAGATATGTGTTGTTATAAAAAAAACTTCAAGACTGTGTTGGCTGCTATAAACGACAGAAATAACACTGTGAATTTCTACGTGCTATTATATAATAAAAAATGCTCTTTCTTCGTATCTGTAATCTGTGTGGAAAGTAATACAGTGGAGTCTCTCTATAACAACATTGAAGGGAAGAGGAAAAAAAATTGTTCCTGAGAACTCTTGTTATATAGAACATTAAATGTGTACCTTATATACATACCTATGTACGAATGGAGAAAAAAAAATGTTATGGAGAGACTTGTTATAGAGAGACTCGACTGTATTACATGTGGTTGCTATACCTTTGTGGGCGTAGATTTGGTGTCTCAAAATTGATTTGTTCCCCCGAGTTAGCATATAGCAATGCTCCGTTAAAATTTCCCGGATTTGTTGGAGGTTCTGTTTCCAAATACGTTTAAAACCAGAAGCGATCCAAGAACTACACTACACCATGAACCAAAAAATGTCCCCTTTTATTGGGCAGTCCGACTAGCAAGGGAATTATTGATAATTTTTAAGATAAAAGATAAAGATAAAAGTTTTTTGTATTCGAAAGAATAATGCAGCGGCTACATCGCTTTTTACGAATTCCCTGTGGCTGAAACGTCCCAACGTTTCAGTGACGACAAAGAGTCTTCATTGAGAAAGATGGCAAAAAAGGGAAACGGGTAGAAAGTAAAGAGGATTAGCGTATGTATTTTGAACCCAATAAAAGTACAAAGTACACAGATTTGCGAATAAAAACAGCGGAGATAAGGGGACTTAATAATACAGAGAAAAACAAGACATGAACATAGAAACGTTTTTTTAAAAATTAACCATCTGAAGTGCCAAATTGTAACCGCATCCCATAAGGCCGGTTGAATGTAGCCGGACAAGTGATTTTTGGGTACCTAAACACAGGATAACCTGTGTGTAAACGAATGTGTCAAGTATTACGTGTTTTATAAAAGTTTCTGTAAACGTTTCGTATATACGTATATTCGTATGTGTGCAGTGTGAATTTTGTGAATACATTTTGCTTCAATAAAAACTGAGGAAGACCGTTCGTACGGCCGGGGGAAAGCGCAAATTGCAGTTTTTTTAGTATCAAAACAGCCTATTGTACATATATAATGCAATTATAAGGACACTATATGACTTGGTCAGTTTCGAAACTTAAACGACGATATACTAAGATGTTTTTTTTTGTTACTGGAAGAATGTCTGGATCAGTTTTAGCGTAATACCAGGGTTGTAAAACTTTTGAGTCCGACTGACAATGGGAAAACCAGAATAGGTTTTACGGAAAATGATAATATCAGATTAAATCCCGGAAAATGCTGACATGGTTTTCCGGAAAATTGCCAAAAATGTAGGAAATTGTTTTAAAATGTACGAAAATTGCTAGAAATGTATAGTAAAATTTGGTAATAAAAATGCAAAATGTTTAGGGAAATTTCAAAAAATGCAAGTGTTCTGGACAATTGCGGCTTTCAGGGAAACATCTAAATTTTTGGGGGGACTATAGTAGAACAAATTTTCCGGGGAATTCCTAAAAATGATAATTGTCCGAGGAATTGTGGGAAATGTTTTTAAGGAAATAGCTAAAAATGTAAATTTTTAGGACTGTTAAGACTCCAGGGTATTGTAATGTTTGTTTGTTTGTCAGGCAATGTCTGCCGTGTAATTTGCTTCCGGGATTTTTGCAAAAATAATCGGGATGCTTGTTTGGGAACATGGACCTTACTTTTTGGGGTCAGCAAAAACCTCGGGGGAAATAAAAGAGTAACCCTGTGGAATACTAACGAAATATTCCGTTATTCAGGTTCGCATTTAAGATAAATAACTTGGTCATTTTTTTTATGAAACGGCCATATGACGCCCCGAAACATTTATGTTCGACGACAGACAACAATAGTACATATTTAGCCTAATGCGTAATACCGTTTAGCCTTAAATCAGCTACAATTTCTCAGCTGTCTTTAAACCTCACAAAATTGCGGGGGGGGGAGAGTTAGTAGTACTGATTTGAGCCTCAACAAATGTGGGAGTCCTATAAAGATGAGTTCAAGCGCCAGACAGTTTTGATAAACCACAGATCTTCGTTCGTATAGTTTGTACATCTTATATTCATTATATTCATTTGTATATGGCTGTGAAACTATAGTTAAAGAAATTAGCGGCACATATTTGTGACATTTGTTCTTCCACTAGACCGTGCATATCTATGATCTTCAGGATTGGTTTCGACTAAATGTCCCCATTCTTACAATTATAGTAGCAACACTGAACATCGAGTATGTACATATACAACGTATCAACGTATTGTACATATATGCGTTGTTTATACACATCACAGTGTTCTCACATGATGTGTGCGTGAGCAGTATACGAAATTAATTACATACATAATTAAATGGAATACTATAATTTATTACAATCGAAGAAGTAACAAGCCAATTTGCAAGACAACTTCCCCAAATCGCCTGGCAGTCTCCGCCTCCACCTTTCGTCTTTCCCTCTCAGCCGCTTCCCTCGCAATTCTCTCTCGCTCCGCCTTTTCCCGAGCTTCCGTCTCCCTCCGGGCATTCGCATTCCTCGGCACAATCACAGCCCCGAAAAATTCCTCCAACTTTTCCCGAAGCATCTTCACGTACCTTTGAACCAAGCTATCCCCGCCCAGGATCCTGGACGACTTGTACGTCCAAATGGCTCTGTTCAGCGCCAAGCGGTACTTATCCCGCAAATCCGTGTCGGTCATCCCAGAGGTATTGTCATCCAAGAGTCCGCCTAATCTCCTCTTGCACTCTTCCAAGGCGGAGGTCATGGCCATCTCATTCTCCCGGATGGCCGAAGCCTCCCCAAAGCGCTCGGGCGCGGGGAAGCCACTGGTCGCCTTCCGGCAGAGATCCGCCCAGATTCTGACGTTCGCAATGAGGTCCTTCCCGGTGGCCTTCTTCCTCCGGATTCCTTCGGTCACGGCCTTGTCAATGACTGTGAGCACAAAGGCCTGAATTTGGTTCTGAAAATCTTTGTCCGGATTTTGGGTGGCGGGATCCTTGAGGAAAGCTTTCCCCGGATGGGGCATGAGGAACACATCAATCTTCTGGTACTGCTTCTGGATGGCTTTGCGGATATCCAGATTTTCTTGGGGGATGCCCGGAGTAGAAGGACGGAATATGAAATCGTAGTAATTCCCATTTCCGGCGGTGTTTGTGGATGCTCTGGGTCGCTCTCCACCTTCATGCAGCCCAAGCGGGTATTCCTTCTCATTCTCAAAATCCCGGAGGAGGAAGAGGAAATACGGGAGTTCCTCCTGGGCCGCCTCGTCCCCCGACAAAACTCTGGCGTATTTGGAGAAAAGGTAGACATTCTGAAGGACTTTCTCCTCCACCTTCTGACTCACGTTGTAGATGAGGACGGAGGACAGCATGTTGCTGATGGCGAAGAGGGCGGCGTTCTGCTCCGGCTCCGTTTCGGGGTCGAAGAGCCCTTGACAGTCCAGGAGAATCACGGCCAGGCGTGTCCCTCGGCGGGTGATAAAAAAGGGCTCGGACCAAATGTTGATGCCGACCGTCTCCCGAGATGTGCCCCGTCTCCAGGTGAAGCCCTCCCGGGCATCCAGGCGGGGTCGGTACCAGCCCGGGCGGCAGTCGTTCCGGAGGTAGCTGAGAATGTGACTGAGGACATAACTTTTGCCTTCCCGCATACATCCATTAATAGAAATGATGCTGACCGGGACGTCTCCGGCTTTGCTCAGGACGGAAATCAAATTCGTCTCGTGGATTCCGTAGGAATTTCCGGTTGGGACGAGGATGGGGAGTGACGTCATTGTGTCTGAAGCAAAATCTGTACAGGATTAGATGGAATTAAAAAAATATATATAAATAGAATAAAGTAATTAAATAATAAAAATAAATACAAGCTGTTTCTTTCATGAATTCCAGAATTATTTTCATTTTGAGTTACCTGTTTTAATGAGTGCTGGCTAGTGCCGTTAGTATTTCGGGCATTGAACAAACACACCTAAATGCAGTAATCAACACATTCTCCACGGTTTTGTACACCCAAAATCTTGGACTGTCAACATGCTGTTAAACACTGAAACAGAGATTCAAAGGTGCGCCTTCAACATTCGCCTGAACACAGGAGGAAATAGGAGTAAACAAGCACCAGTCAATAAAGAATTCAATCAACGAAATGAAAATAAAAGGAGTGAAATGGGGGGGGGGGCATATTGTAAACTTGAGGAGTAATGACAAGCTGATAAATCTACGGTTGCTTTTCTGTGTATATTTGTTTGTATGAACATATTTATACAAACCGGTGTAATCTCTATACTAAAATTAGGAGATTAAAAATGCCGCGCGTCCCTGTTACGGAGTAAAAAGAATAACTGTCCATCTCTGCTTGTGTAAATGTTGGTTAAATGCTTTGTATGCCTTCAGATAGGCACGCGGAGGAGTGTATGAGAAGTGACTCTTTTACACACATTAAACTGATTTTTCACAGTGTGTGGTAATTGCCACACACTGGTAAAATATGGCGATTTGTCGGCATCCAATTCATGATTGTAAATTTTGAAAACTTAAAATATAAAAAAGTAATTTGTATATTAAATAATGTCTCTATTATACTGAAAACAACTTCTTGTCATTTTGCAAATATGCGTTTATCACACAAATATTTTGAATTTGCATCTAATGAGTGGAATCCTTTGGAAGCATAATAATAATAATAATGTATACATGATGCGTATGTATTTATGTGCACAAAGGTACAATAAATAGAACGAACACGTTTTATGTCAAAAGATTAACAAAGACGGATCTCTCAATCTCCATTCACATCTTTGGCTGAGCAAACATCTTCCTGGTTATTGATAGATCTTGCCGGATGTTTTAAGATAACATCCGGATTAGCATTGTGTGACTTTTGCATCACTACATTGTCATAAAGACAATGCCCTATCATCCCACATGAGTGTGATGATGTGAAGGATGACAAGAGAGTAATAATGTGAATAATCACTATCTTATAATATTCTAATTCTTGAACTTATTACAGAAAAATTGACGTGTAACTTGATTGTTGCACTTTGATGTGAATTCGATGACATTCTTGGCTCCCACCAGACCACAATCAAATTCGATGAAATATAAAATCGGACATTCTCGTTTTGATACTAATAACGGATGAAACAACATAATACTCGATTCTCTCTATAACGGACTCCCTTATAACGGTTTCCGCTTTACAACGGTGGCAGAAAATCCTCCCCGCAAAACCTTGTTCCAAATGTTTAATAAAAATTGTTATTCCCTCCAAAGGTTCTTCGTTATCGGTGGACAAATTTGCTGATTTAAGGAGAACCGTCATAAATTGATGAGCACCGCGTCTGTCCTCGCGACAAGCGTTTCTCGCGTTTCTCGGGAGCAACAGACGTGATACTCGTCAAGTCATAATGAGAATCAACTGTACCTGATCATTTCCGAGGAAGTACACTCGGAATGTTTTGCTACAACGATATTTGAAATTCTAAAAACATGACGGGAAGATTTTATTCAGCGATGGCAAATGGTACATCAGAAAATACGGGTGTAGAAGCATTTATTAGCTCGCCCTTCCAAAAGCCGGTGCATTCGGTCACAAACGGCGACTTGTTGGAACCAAAACGCCCGGACAAAGTGGGCCGCCTTTTCCCCGATCATAATTGCCGGGGCATTTGTATTCCCATTCACAATTTGGGGCATGATGGAGTTGTCTGCTACTCTCAATCCAATTGTCTTCAAAACCCTGAAAAGAAAACATTACATATCAGGTATAGAAATGATAAACGAAAGAAACATACAGCCGACTCTCGCTATAACAGCACCCTCTAAAGCATCAAATTTTGCTTGTTATTACGAAAAAATGTTATAGAGAACTGACATTTCTACGTTAACAAATGGAGAAAGTTTTTAAGGGGAGCATTTTTTGCTGCTGTTGTAACGAGAGTACTGTTATACAGTGGACTGTTATAGAGAGAGTCGCCTGTACAATGATATTCAACACAAAATAATATAATTACGTACCTCAATTCTGAGTCAACAACACTTTCCTTTCCAGACGCCTTCCCCATTGAGCAAGTGCCAACGGGATGGTAGAGCGTAATGCCCACTTGCCGGATGTAACACTCCCAGTAGTCCTTACTCAGAAATTCGGGACCCTCGCAACCCGGAAGGGGGACGGGATCCAACCTGGCATTGAGCTTTCCGAAGCTTTCCGTTTTAAGGAGCTTCAAAATTAATTGCATTCCCTCAACCAACACCGCCACGTCCTGAGGGTGACTTAAATAACGGGGATCGATCAATGGAGGGCTCAGAGGATTTTTGTCTTTAAGGAGGATTTCTCCCCGGCTCCGACTACGGCCTAGCACCGGGTAAATGATGAGGCCCTCCTTACCCACATTGTGCCCCAGGAATCTATCCACCAGGTCCGCCCTCAAGCCAAAGGTCGTGGCAAAGTCCTGGGATAAACTTTCCGAGAAACCCGCAATGCAGAATTTTAATTGGATGTCCGGCCAATCCGGATTCTCCGTGAGGGAGGAGGAGACGAAGGCGTAATTGGAGACGAAGGTCGGAGTCGTTAACGGGCCTTAACAATTCGTTCAAAACAAGGTTTTAAATTTAAATTTTTTTATAAATATTTTAAACACATTTTAGCACATTTATAAATATGACAACTGTTTAGAAAAAACTACATAATTTCTTTGTCCGTCTAAATAAATGTAAAGTGTATGGAAATTCGGATTTTGAGTTTAAAAGGTTTTTTATAGCCGTTCTGGTATAAGGTCTAACCTTTTCCTCTGAAAAAGAAACTTAATACATCACCAAAGCCCAAATCCCTTTCGGGGAGGTAGGACACAGTGCCGTTGGTGTCCGCCAGGATGTTCATCATGAGAACCGCCAGATGATCTTGTAGGTTTTTTCCCACGGGAAGATTTATTCTGGGTTTTATCTGAGCAAATTTAATTATAGAAAATAATTCAAAATTCATTCAAAATTCATTCAAAATTCATTCATAATTCATTCAAAATAGTATAAGTAATATAAACGGAAAATACTTCATTATGGACCATTTTGTGATACCGTGATTTAGTTGCAAGTGACACTTTAAGATGCGTTTTTACGCAAAAACTAGAGCATAGTATAAGCACTAAAAACATAATTTGAAAAGAAAAGAGCATTACCAATTTTTATAAATAGTATAGTCGGTATTTACGTATACACAGACAAAGCAATAAAAAAAACAATAAATTCTGTAAAAACGTCAAATTTTGTACAAGAAAAATAAACTTATTGTAATTCATAGATTTTCAGCTCCAAAATCTCCACATTTACTACAAATACTTTTTTCCCACAAAAGATATAATTGATGTTTTCGTACTTCGTAATAAAAAGAATAAAGGAGAGTAACCTGATTATATGGAGAACAAAATTATCCTTTAATTTTACATCCATTTACACAAAATAAAATTAATAAATAAAAATAAAAATAAAATTAAAAATTAAAATTAAAAATTAATCTATTAAATTAATAATATTTTGCGTAATATCATTTCTAAAAAGTCACGAATTTACCCCAACGTCCCGGAGATGTCCTTGTGGTCCAATTCCAGAGAGCATGAGTAATTTGGGCGAATCCACAGCCCCGCCACTCACTATAATTTCCCGCTTCACCCGAGCATATTTCTTGATCCCTCTTTGCAAGTACCACACTCCTATGGCCCGGTTGTTTTTGTCTAATTGTATCTACAGATAGGTACGTGTAATCCCCATGGAGATATTATTACCAAAAATAAAATTTCCGCTACAGAAAGTCCCGCAAAAATTAGATTCAAATCTATAAATTAATTGCAATACCTTGGTGGCTTGGGAATATCTGGAAATTCGAAGGTTCTCCCTACCCAAAATGGGCTCCAGAAAGGCTGTAAACGTACTGAATCGTCTCCCTTTCTTTTGAGTGACCTCGATTTCACCGAATCCTATTGGATGAATGCAACAATTAGTCCATGACGAGTACCTTTACGAACGCTACATTTAACATTTTATTTTTAATATTTACATTTTTAGCATTTTATTTTTAACATTTACATAAAATAAATTAATAAAATGTGTATTTAACATTTTATTTGTTAATATAATAATACATGTCCATATTGTTATAAAAGATAATTTATTATTTGCGTAATTGTACCAAGCTTCTGGGGACCATTTAAATCCGCAGCGGGATATCCCAATTCCTCTCCCGCCTCAATCCAAACTTTTTTTCCGGGATTCCAATCCCGACCTTCAACATGCAGGGGGCCATACCCTGTTGATCCGTAATGTTCTTCTAAACATGTCGGAAAAATAAGGAATGAAGCAGAACACAAATTTAACATAATTTAGGAAAGATACAAGTTGATATACAAATAAACTTTAGTTCCTAATTTTCAATTAAACGCATTATAGGCATTAAAAAATGTATAACATCTGGCTTAAAAACTATACTAAACATTCACAAATGAATTTTTAAAAAAACAAAAACGGACCAGAAAATGAATTCCCGTGGTAGTCCAAGCTTTTCCTGTAGAAAGGAAGCACATTTTCGTATCTCCAACTCGGATCTCCGGTGAGGTTGGCCCAATTATCAAAGTCCAAGGGGTGACTTCGGACATAAAACATATGATTCAAGGTACTTGACCCACCTAAGATCTTCCCACGGGGCCATATCGAGATCTGGAAAAAATATGGGTGCCCAATTGATCCAAGCTTTTGTCGTTTATTATTAATTTTTTGATTTACTATTAACAACAAAAAAAGTAAAAATGACACATAGGCACATCCGTGTCCATTATGATGTAATGAAAGTGTACTTAACATGGATAAAATGTATGTATATAAATTTCTATACTTGATCCTTAAGAGCCAAAGAAGAATGCTTCTGAGGCACGGTCCGATGCATCCAATCTGTTTGAGGCCAATGGAGAAGGTTTGGGAGGAAAAACGGGACCTTATGCAAGGGAATTGGATCTCCTCCGGCTTCTAGGAGTAAAACTCTGTTGTTCCGGGATAATCGGTTGGTCACAACTGAGCCGGCTGAGCCACCTCCAACTAGTAAGAAATTTGCACAGTTATAAATTTGCATCATTACAAATTTGCAGCATTACAAATTTGCACCGTTAGAAATTTGCACCATTAAAAACGTTCACCATTAAAAATGTGCACCCTTAAAAATTTTCACCATTAAAAATTTGCACCGTTCGAAATTTTCACCATTAAAAATTTGCACAGTTATAAATTTGCGTCATTAAATATCTGCACCATTAAAAATTTGCACCCTTAAAAATTTCTACCGTTAGAAATGTGCTTCCTTAAAAATCTGAACCCTTAAAAATTTGCGCCATTAAAAGTTTACTCCAATAGAAAGTTGCAACATAAGAACTTTGCACCATTAAAAATTTGTATCATAAGAAATTTGAACCATGAGAAATTGGCACAAAATAAAATCATTTAGACCAAATTCATAAATTCAATTGACGAAAAAGCTCTGAACAAGAAACGTGTAGATAGTTTAAATTTAAAAAATACAACAAGCAAGAAGTTTATTCTAATCTTGAACCAAGTAAAGAAAATGAAAACATTGAAGGAAGAATTCTTTTATTGATTTTAAGAACATTAATTAAATAATCAATATTCATTTAATTGCCACAACTCACCCACTATGAAGTCAAATACTTCAGTCGGATCCGCTGGGTCCAAAAAGGAACTAACAACGTAATCATGGTAGTAATTATAATTGCTGAGCAGGACCACCCAGAAGGGCAGGGAGGAAAAGAGGGAAAATATCACCAGGGTATTACACAAACCCATCGTAAGTCCACACTAATTAATTGAATACTAACTAATACACCAAGGCCTCCCAGTACCAGTATATATTTTTGGATGAGCACCAAAGTGAATCAACGAGAGCCGTCTCTTACAGCCTTCACAACGGCTCCTTTGTCCTTTGGTCCAGCTCAAATGTAATTCACAAATGCTCATAACATAATGTTGTCCACAAGAATTTGGGATGAAGCAAATTATGCAGGACTGGGAACACAATGTGTCTTTGGCCATGTATACATGTACATATGTATAAGGCATTTTTTTAAACAAATACATACATGTTGTTTTCCTGGAGAAGGTAGAAAGGTAAACAGGTTTAGCTAGAACAAGGTCATTACAGCCTCATGGTAAGTGGTTGTATTCCAATAGAAAATACACGCACTAATCTTGTCCTTTTAAAAATTGTAAGGAAAGAAGCAGCTAATACATGACGTTAGATTTTCTTCAACATACTATACATATTTTTTTAAAAAATTAAAAATATATAGGTACTTACAGTTTATTTGTGGACTCTATTTTTTTAGAAAGTGCTGAATTACTATTTGTATGCTCAAACGCTATAACAATTCATTGTTGTACAATCTGTAAACTACGCTTTTCTCAAAAAATATTAGGACCACACAAGACATTTTTTATTGCATGTACAATGCGTAATTGAATGGTTCGAAATGTTTCACATCGAAAATCCAAGTTAAATACTTAAAAAATAAGTTGTATAAATAAATCAAATAAATTACGTTTCTCCAAATAAAAATTTTTTCCGGTCTTTCTGAAAGCATCTACAAATTAATCGAACGTTTTTTCCAAAACAAATTTATTAGATGTGCTTATGTATTGAACATACGATTTTTTGATAGAAAAAACGCCTAATTTGGTTGTGCCAAAAAATTCATATACTAATACATATAGCATGTGTTTTACAATTTGCAATCTTGCAAAATTATCTGGCAAAAAATATTGTTACATGGAAAAGTTGTTATATAGAACATTAAATATGTGACTTACATGTACGATGCGCTGGAAAAATTGTGTTGTTGCAGAGAAATGTTGTTATAAAGAGACTTGTTATAGAGAGATTCCACTGTATATGTAAATACATAAGTACATGCATAGGTATGTGTGTGTGCATTCTGACGTCGTATGCACGGTGGAGTCTCTCTATAACAACATTGGAGGGATGGTAAAAGATATTGTTACTAAGAAATGTTGTTATATTGAACATTAAATATGTGCCTTTCGTGTACGAAGGGCAGGAAAAATAAAATTGTTATAGAGAAATGCTGTTATAAAGAGACTTGCTATAGAGAGATTCCACTGTACAGTCCTTTCCTTAGCACAGATATCCCGTAATTTTTTAACATTGTATCCGCATTAACAAGACATGGATTCCCAGTTGTTTAATTTTTCTCAGACCTTGTAGGTCAAAATTAAGGTGGATGTGTTGGAGGTGATAATGTAGACGATGGTGAGGACAAAGGGCTTGTCTATGTAAAAGAGCCCTCCTACACTAATACTGAGGGGTCTCAAGGCCCCAACGAATTTCCGGAACCATTTTTTCTCCCCAGAAGTCTTGCCTCCGCCACAGCTCTTCCAAATCTGGTGGGTCTCCGCACAAGCATCATGGAGTTTGGCGCAGGCGTGGAAGAGAACCGTAATGCCAGCAAGGGTGGACATGGCCCCGACAAAGTGACTTAAGCTCCCCAGATTTACGGCCAGAAAAAGTCGGATGACCGTGATGAAAATGGCGACCATCTCAAAGACAAGAGGCCAGACTAGGTACATGTCATTGAAGATGGACTGCAGCGCCCAAATATGGAAAACCCGGACTGAAAAATCCGGTTTATTCCCATCCTTCAGTTTTTCCGTGGATCTAATCATTCAATGTTAGGAAAATATGGTATTTTTAGTGTAATAATTTGTATAATGCTTAACAACTAACAATATGAATATACCTAATAAAGTTCTTAAAATTTCTTAAATTTAAATTGCTTAAATTTTCTTAAAATGGCGCATGTTTTAAATTAAAGCGCCTGCACTTACCTCAAGATCTGCAGGTGGTACATAACGGTCACAGCATGGGAATACACGACAGCAATATGAAATGCCAGTGAGTACGCGACAACGGAAGCCAAATGGAAATGAAGCCACCCAAAAATCACCTTCAAGCCCTCCGGCAATCCCCGCACCCCAAAATATTCGAGGGCAACGGATGAAATTATTTCCACGCTCCTCGGACGTAGCCACACTTTAACGGCGCGCAAGAAGGCAGAAGAGAAGACGATGAACACATTCAAGGACATCTGCGCCCGATTTAGCCTTCCCACACAACCGCGCTTCAAGTACTCGTTGTACAGCTGGGGAATCCCCTTCCAGTGCTTCCAAATGAGGAATTGGTTGATATTCAAGGAAATGTACAGGAATGGATAGAAGATGTCCGTGATGTGGAGATTCCCACTTAGAAATTTACGGAGGAGCTGGACGAGTAAAAACAGTTGGTAGGTCAAGAGTAAGGCGGAGTTGAATTGGAAGCAAAATTTGTAGGACCAGGAATTTTGGAGGAGAAGTCGACCACATTTGTATTTGTAGGGGAAATAGCGCAAAGTGCCTCCAATGTTGAACTGAAGGCTGAGGAGGCGCTCTCGGTTTTTTAAAATTTGCATGTTGTTTTGCGAAATTTGCGAACAAATATTTTCAAGCGTGAATCAAGCGTCTATGAAGGAAATTTATGGAGCTGAACTTGTTATTCATATTCGATGAAAGAAGTTTCCTATGTTTGTTTATGAAACGAGCTTTCCACTTCATATTTTCCCTGATTCCTGTTTTTGTATGCGGATTTTCGCCCACAAATTTCAATGTAAATATACAGCTAGATTTATTTTTTATTTAGAGGAAAAATACATTCCCGAAAATATACGCGCATTACAACCCACGTGTAACGCCCGGGCTAGTCTTCCGCTTATGACAAAAGAAGGATTAATTACTTATGTCATGGTTTCATATAGCCAAATATTATATGGCTTTACTTTTTTCTACAAAAACAAGTATCTAACCGTTTAATATATGTATGTGTAATACCCACGCGTCCATCCATAAATTGCAAAATTTGTCCAATTAAATGCTCGACACAATTTCAAGAGCTAAAATATGTTGAAATAAGCTGTTACAATAATTACTTTATGGATACTCCTGCCAGTTTTCGTACACCATAAAGTATAATTAGAGCTAATAATGGTTATGGGCTAATTCGGGGTAATTATTAATTATTACCCATAAATACGTGTACGCGCAACATAAATGTAATACATATAATTTACAGCAGTTGCTTCATCCCAAAATTGTGGGCACTAACCATTTTAATCCAAAACTACGCGTAATGAAAGAAATGGATACAAACTTAAAATGACTGGCCTTTCTCTTGTTATTCATTAATTATGGACAACAAAATCATTACAGTCGACTCTCGCTATAACAGCACCCTATAAAGCATCAAATTTTGCTTGTTATTGCGAAAAAATGTTACAGAGAACTGACATTTCTATGTTAACAAATGGAGAAAGTTTTTGAGGGGAGCATTTTTTGCTGCTGTTGCAACGAGAGTACTGTTATACAGGGGACTGTTATAGAGAGAGTCGACTGTAAATTGTAAAAGCAAAAAAGAGTTTCGGTAAATACTCGCCAACGAAATTTGAACCGATACAAAACTCTACGCAAAATACATTTTGCATTTGAATTATGTTAAAGTATATTTTACTTTTTTTGCCAAGTTTACTTCAACAAATATGGTTTGTCTCCACATTTTCACCAACATGGAAAAACTCGGATAGCATCGATATATCTCATTTTCAGAGTGATGATTTTAATCACACATAAGGGTTCATACTCTTATTATTTATTTTGCACAAATGCCAGCGTGCACACCATTACAGTTTCTTTTTAGAATTGAATGCATCGGTAAAATCCATGTCATCATTAGTTTGTATTCCTTCACAGTTTCTCGTCTTAAATAGTGTACAGGCGTCCCGTGTGGCTGTAAATATGTTGGCAAAAAAAAACAACTTCTGAATTCCAATTAATTTCTACTTCAAGGCCAATCTTTTCATTTAAGTAAATTTTCAAATGTTTTAAATGTTTAAATTCTAATTAATTTCTACTTGAAGGCCCAAATTGTTTTTAGTACATTTTAAAATGTTGAAAATAATTTTATTTTAGACATATTAATAAATTATAAAATAAAAACCAGATTAATACTTACAGCACTGTTGCCATTGCATCCACTGACACTTGTGTGAGCGATCTGAATCCGATCCAAATTTGGACTCGTCAGTTAATGGCGATTGGATCTGGCTATTATCCCGGAACTGCCGGTATTGCTGGCATATGGCAATGGACAGGCTGTTAGCGATATGGATATTTCCTCCTACATACAAAATGAATTTTTACCCATGAAAATGATTTACCCTTTATGTTGCAGATATATATAAAGTATGGACTTGATCCTCTTTGCTTCTAAACCCTTTCATCACACACATCTTGCAGCAAACTACAGTTAGTGTCTATAATGTATGAATTTCCACCGCAATTTAAAACCACGGAATTAATTTTAGAGTGTACCATCCTGTCCTGAGGAAGCAACCAGGCGTTCCTGGCCTTCCCAGGCAGTTCTATTCGAATCCGAATGAAGGAAATCCAGGATGGGAACGCTTGGAGTGGATGACGTCAGGATTTCTGAAAGTAAACTCTTAGAAGTCGTAGAATTTGGACGGGAAAGGGCACTGGAATTATTTTGGACTTCCCGGGTAATGTCATTGTTCAAATTTATGGAAGAATCCCCATTGATTTCGTCCAGAGAGAGAGAGTCAATAAATTTTAGGGTGTCTCCAAAGTCGCCCAAACTCCTTTCACCTCCTTGTTCCTTCTCATACCAGGATATTTTCGGATTTTCGTCCAGTATTAAATGACTATCTCCGGCTGGAATAGTTCCAGGAGGATTCGAATCTTTTTCATACCAGGATATTTTCGGAACCCCGTGCAATGTCATGTCGCCGTTAGTTCCATCCGACGGAATAAGGTCCTGGATACGGTCGAAATCCGCCGGGTTTTCAATTATGGGTAACACAATACTCGAATCTCCAGGAACTTTACTGGAGGACATCCCGCCGGGGGAATTTCCTGAGGTTTTATTAGGAAAGTCCAGGACCGGGAAGTAAATCGGCTCATCCTCAATTGTGGAAGAGACAC